>JAUDJI010001408.1:0-10652 GCA_037389245.1 Oryzias sinensis
TCTTGCTTCTCATGAAAAAAATCTTCCCCTGCATTTTGTTTTAATAACTCCAGATGTACAAAACTGGAGATACTGTATATATGCCAGAATTGTGTGTCAATACTTTTGTTTGTTGTCTTCATCTAGTTTTGTATGTTGATTTCTGGTTTGGTGTGGTCCAGGTTGGTTGTGTCCTCTTAAATGGACCCCATATTTGGTTAGTTAATTAAAGTCTGTCACTATGTAACTAATCCCTAGTGTTCAACATTGGTCTTTTGGTTTTTTTATTCACGTCCATACATCAGTTTCTGTCACTTATCTTACCATATTTTCTGAAATATAGAGTGCACCGTCAGTCATTTGTCTATTTTTGAACTTGATCTTATGTAAGGCACACCAAATTATAATGGTGCCCATTATACATTTGTGGCGCATTCAAGAACAGGTTGAATATGGGTTTTTTAACGTGCTTTTTAGTGTATGGTGTTCACTCTGGACTCTTGTTATCTTATACTAGTGCATGTACTCACAGTTAGAATAACAATGTCACAGCAGTGCAAATTTTGTGAATCTTGCTCCAGGTTTTTTTTCTCACAGCTCTATTCCGATATATGACAGGCTTAGTGTCATAGAATTATTGTTGGGCACAAACCACATTTATGAATTTCTTCATTTTAAGTCAATTGGTACCTCCATGTTTTGAAAAGGACGCTTACCATTTGTCACTACCAAAGCAGAGACCTTGATTGTAATGTACTTGAACTGGTTTAACTTTCAGCAAAAGTTCAACTTTGACCGTTGAGACTGAAAATAGACTTGAAAACTTGGGTAGCAACGCATGAACATGAGGCATGTTTACATAAACCTTTTATTGGAAGCAATGACTTGAACCAGTGTTTTCTGATCCCGGTGTGAAAGTAGCATAGGGTGCATTTAGCAAAACTAAAGAGTCAGACTTTGTTTACAGCGTTCCCAGTAATTCTAAAACTTGTTTCAAACATGCTGTTTGGAATTGGTGCCTTGATGATGAGAGCTGGGTTATTTAATATTGTTCATTCATTCAGTCGCAGGGCCACTAATCACACACCCATGCACACTCACATTCACACCTAGATAACATTAATTTTAATTTATGTTGGGGACTTCCATCCTTGCCTCTGTCTTGTACTGGAAGTACAGCAGGGGTGGTTGGGGGGCCTGCCTGGAGTATTGTACAGACACTTTCTCGGAGGTTGGTGGGGGGGGGGGCATTTTCAGGGCTCCCGGGCAGTGATTAAACCCCCCTTCTGACACTGGTGGGGCTCCTGAACTTCCAGGTCTTTTGCTCTGCTTCTGGGTGGTGGTGGTGGTGTTGGGGTGTCCAGGGGGTGTCCATTCTTCAGTCTGCTCTTCTATGGAGGTACCATTGCTGCTGCACTATTTGGTGCGGGGTCTATGTGGGAGGGTCTAGGTTCCATGTCCTCATTGCACATTTTAGAAAACATAACTAAGCACAGATGCTAAATCAGTGTTTTTCAACCAGTGTGCCATGGCACACTAGTGTGCCGCGGGAGATGGTCAAGTGTGCTATGGGAAATTGCCCTCATTCAGTGATCTAAAAACATTTACCATCTCCAGGATATCAGCTCTTTGTTCATCCAAACAGGCCCTGATAAAAAAACTGAGTAGTTAAGAATATGAAAGATCATAAAATACTTTTTTCTTTGTGTTTATTTGATTCTATTAAAGACATTTTGATAAGAATGACGGTACCGCGATTTAGCTGCAGCTATAACTGTTATAGGAAAAGTCCCGCCCCTTTAACTGTCTCCACCAATCATTCTTGGAGGCTTAATCACATGTCATCAGTCTGACCAATCAGAAGTGGTTAAAGTTTTCACTTCCTTGTTTCCATTTAGCTCAAAAAGTCGCTCAGTTCCAACAAAAATACCAGCTAAAGCTCGTCTTTAGCAGTGTAGCTTTCCACAGAATCCGGTTTCAGACCGTGGAACAAGTGAACAAAACAATGAAGCTCAGAGATGCTAGTCTGTCTGCGGTCTGCAGATTTTCGGCACTACATCTCCCATGATGCATTGGGTTAAAGTGACTGTCTAAGCGCACAATGAGTCTCTCCTCTTAACGTCTTAAAACAATGAACACAAATCAAACAGTTTTTGAATCTTTTAACTTAACTTTAATATATCTTTTAGAAAAAAAACAGCTGCAGCTTCCAGCTTTTTCTGCAACAATTATCACAAAAATGCATGTGAGATCGTGGAGGGGCTGTAGATAAATACGCTTTTCCTTTTTTTTTTTTTTTTTTTTTTGGATGCTGGTGTGCCTCTGTATTTTTGTCAAGTTTGAAGTGTGCCGTGGCTCAAAAAAGGTTGAAAAACACTTTGCTAGATCACATTTGGACATGCAGGTAAAATATGTTTACCAGGTTCGGGGGTATATATTGTAGCTTTATGTGTCTTATTTGTGTTCATGTAGACATTTGCGTATGTGGATGTGAGTGCTGGGTCCTAAAAATCAGCCTTTTGGTGAATATTTACATATCTTGTCTAATGGCGGTTTTAGACACCTGACTTCATTTGAATGTTCCGTCTGGTTCTTAAAAATATAATTTAAATCCAGTAACTAATGAAGTCTTATTTGACATTTACATTGATAAATAGACTTCTTCATATGTCCCAAGTAAAAATGATAAATGCAATCGTTCATATAAAGCTATTGCAGCTGCAGAGCTCTAACAGTTGACTTTTCATCAAGTTGTCAGCTGCTTTGATGACGTTTTTATTCAAATATATATTTTTGAATTGCATATTGAGACACACCAACGCAGTATAAATATAAAAAAAGAAAACAAACAAAAAACAAACAAACTCACAAATTGACCAAATTGTGACAAAGAGAAACACTGGATGAAGCTTGAAAACCAACGTTAACAATGTGAGTACTACTAAAATAAACATTTCATAAGTATAATGCTCAACATTTAATATTTTATGATAACATTTCATGAAAATGAATCCACACCTTTGAATACTTTTATAGGCTATAGTAAGTTCATACTATTACTTTAATAAATAAAGATAAAGCAATAAAAGTCACATCAAAACAGAGATACTGTTCTTTAGATATTTAGTTTTAGAGTCATTTAGGCACAGAAGACGTAGGTTGAATGAGTGCACAGCAGTTAATGATAATGATAGTAAATCTTTCTCTGGAAGAGAAATTCCTACTAGATCATTAAAATGGCTGTTGATTTTGAAATAATCGTATGTACAGTATTTTTAAGCACTTTTAGAACATCTGATTTGTTCAGCCTTATACGTTTCATTTGACAAGCTATTTAGACAAACCTCATATTTTGGTTTGGAACAAGGTTTCTGGTTGTTGATAGGATTGAGAGTCAAACTACCAAACTGAACAGTTTTTTTCTCCTGTAAAACACGGTTCAAAAACACCTGCATAACTGCTCTTTCTAGGATTTTGCAAGAAAGAAAAGACATCTGTTCTTTATTTATGCCATCAAACAGAAAGAATTGGTAGAAAGTTTCTGTCCATTTAAAATGCTAAAGTTTGGTTCTTAAGTATTTTTTACTGCTCTTTATTCTTCTGTTATACTGAACTGGATGGATGGATGGATATTTTCTTATCATCATGACATTTTTCCAGAGACCTCCAATATGATATAATCTAGTATAATTTCTATCAATCAATCAACCAAACAATCGACCGACCACTCATCTCGAGGTGACCAGAGTATGTAGGAAAAACAGTGTGTACAATGTGTGTACGGAAACTTTGTAATGGCACAGATGATAAAAAAGAGACTATGTATTTGATCTATTTCCGTATTCTGGGTTTTCTAAAGGTTTTCAACAAATCAAAACCACCATTCTGCTGCTGGGATATAAACTAGACATTTAAACACATTTACAAAAATATTTCAAAAGTTTTCATAACAAGGTGCACTTTTAGGTTTTCTATTAATCTGTACTTCAAGGACAAATACACGTTTAATAATTCCAAAACACTTATTTTTATATAATTTTAAAGGTGTTTTTTTGCTTTAAATCCCTTGTTCTAACTGTATTAGTGAGTGTAAGAGTAAAATCAAAAGTCCTATGGCTGTTTTAGCATCTCATTACAGAACTAACTTAAACAGTCCAACATGGACAAACCATGTAAAACAGACGAGGTTGGGGTAAATGGAAAATAAACACAGAAATTATCAAAAATAATCAAAACTTTATATAAGTAAAGCTTGAGATGAAACCTTTAGCTTAGCAATGGCTTTAAATGCTGACACATCGAAATTTAGCCTCAAACTGTAATTTTGAAACTCATTGAAGACCCGGCTGGTCGAGGTTCAGTCATAAAGGTGAAACAGACCACAAATTCACTATGGTGTCTGCTTAGAATGCCATTTTGAATTCCACCACAGCAGAGCAGCATAGCTGGACAGGAAGTGTTCTGCTTACCTGGGTGTTTTATGGCATTAGAACCTGGAACTAAACTGTCAGTTAAACTGATTAATGCTGCATTGGGTTATACCAGTCAAAGGTCATTTTCTTACTGTCTTTCCTTCCAGAGACGATGGAAACCTCCACCACACCCTCCAATGGCTCCCTTCTTCAACAGATTCAATCCAACTACAACCAGAGCTCCTATCTTGATTGCTTTTTTACAAACCCAGGGTTCTTCATCTTCACTTCCTTCCTCATCGCCCACATATCGCTCCTTCTTCCTCTCATCATCCTCATCCTCTTCTATGGTTTGAGAGAATGGCAGCAGAGGCGATCCAGCTCCTCCACAGCAGCAATTAGTCCCTCTGACTTTGTTACTTACAACATAGCCACCCTAGAGTTCATCGGCGTATCAGGATGCCTCCTTAGCCTTTCTGCAATTAGCAGCAACCAGTCCGACATGCTGCCGTATGGCCTCTTCCTCCTTTCTTGCAACTTCTACGGAGAGACGTTGTTTCACATTCTGTCATCGGTGGAGCGCTACCTGGCTGTGGTCCATCCTATCCTCTACCTGACGCTGAAGCAAGACAAAGGGGTTCGAATGAGAAACATTTGCATTGGCTGTGTCTGGCTCCTTGGCTTTGGATTGGTCATTTTGCTGAAGGACTTCTTCTTCATTGTGACATTTGGCTTTCTAACGCTGTCCCTAACAACTGCCTGCTTCTGCAGTCTGTCCATCCTCTCCGTTCTGATCCGTCCGGGTCCAGGAGAAGTGGGTTGGGGCAGGAAAAAAACAGATAAGTCAAAGCGGAGGGCATTTTTTACCATTTCGGCTATACTGTTTACACTGCTGATAAGGTTTTTTTGGGGTCTGGTCGGGGCTGTACTGTATCAGGCAGTTGGACAGATGAATTGTTTCACGTTGACCTTTGAACTTTTTTTTCACCTCCCCAGCAGTCTGGTGTCACCTGTCATGTTTTTGCAAAAAGAGGGGAAACTGAGCCTCTTTCAAAGATGCACATCCTGACAGTAATACTGTTGAGGTCTTTGTCAATTTGAGGATATCTGACATGTGTAAGTAAAAAAATTAAAGATTGTATACTGCATATGGGTAGTCTTATCTAATAACTTCATGTAGCACTCAGTCTGAATTCAAGGTCTATTCAGACTGGACACATTTGGTTCGCTTAAAGTGAACCGGACTTCATTTCCCCCAATAACCTGGAACAAATTTTCTGTCTGAAATTACCCAAGCAGTTCCTGGTCTGGGACTCTCTGACCCATCTTTTGAGGTGGTTTCAGTTTGTTTCCAATTGGACTGAGCTCCATTTTGCGTTTTGTCAGTCTGAAAAGGCTCCGTGCTCAGAGCTGAACAACTGGATCAAAACGGCCACTGTAGCCGGACATTACGGGATGTAAACACAGTAGCAACAATGACACACAGCAACTCATTGAAATGTGGGAGGATGGAGGCAGGCAACATATTTTAACAATGAAGGATGTAGTACACATTGCTTCTCACACTGTTTTCCTTAAAATCAATATGTCATAAACACTTATCAGCGTACCGTCATAGCAGTTTCTTCTTCAGAAACTACCTTGCAGCATGTGCCAAAGTAAAAAATGTTGTACCTGACGTTGATGCAGACATTCAAAATTGGTCAATAAAATATAAGTTCGAATCAGTGAAGTATCCCGAGAAGCTTTACTATCTATCCCAATCTTTCCCAACCATCCCAACAAGCGGGACAACTTGTGGGACAACAAGTGCTTATTGCTTTGACCCGGCCTCACAATTCTTGGTCAATGACTGAAGAGATCAGAGTCATGTAGTTTTGTTTACAAGTGTTTGTTCAAATTAGAAATGTCTGGTTGACAGCAGTCTGAATACAGATCCAAAACAAGACTTGATCTTGATCCGGATCAGATTAAGGCTACATTCACAGTGCAGGCGGAAACGACCCAATTCCGATTTTTTTTGCCCCTATGCGACCTGATCTTTTCATGACAGTCTGAACGACACAGATCTGATCTTTTCATATGCGACCAAGGCCACTTGGGTATGTGGTCCTGAATCCGATACGTGTCCGATCTTTTGAAATGCGACCTCCGTCTGAACGGCCAGCCCACATGTATCTGACCCATATGTCATTGATACGCTACAAACCTCATAATTCTGCGTTGAAGTAGGCGGGAATGAGAACATAAACATAAACCATCATCAACCACGACAGACAATGATGCTGAGACCAGTCAGTGGGAGGGAAGTGAGGTCACCGATTTGATTAGTATTTGGGGTGGAAGCTCTATTCAGGCCAAACTCAAGAGCTTTTATCCTCACCGGGCGGTTTTTGAAAAATTTTCCAGCCAAATGGCCGAAGGTGAGTACAGACGATCCTGGCTTAAATGCTAGCAAAAAATAAAAAACCTCCGAGCCAAATACAAGGAGGTTAAAGACTGGAACAAACGAAGTGGCCGTCAACGTATTTTAAGAAGAGTTGGACCGCATTTTGGGGTTAGGGTTAATCGAGGGCACTCACAAACATAATTGAAGGTCAATCTGGTCATACGAAAGTGACTGATAAATTCTGTATCAGTGATACATCAGTATCCCACCACTCCTGGCTGCGACTCCGCACCTACACATTTTTCTGTACCGACGTTGCAACACTGCTCCACAAAACGCCATGGACAAACACGTTGCTGTCCTCATTTTGAATTTTTCTTCTTAAAATGAGAAGATTGTAATTGTGCGGGCTTTTTTGTGAAAATGAATTTAATGATGCAAAAAGAGCTCCGCTGTTGACAACACTGTTGTTGGCATCCATTGTTAGCGTTAGCTACTTCTGCAAACAACGAGTGACGTCGTTCACCGTTCAGTACTCTTCTGCGCATGCGGGTCACTTCTGGGTCCACGTTCACACAGGAGATCACTAAAGTTCAGTATTCAGCATTTGCTTGTTTTATAGTCTGAGGTCCAGTTATCAACTCACATATTTGCTTATCAGTCTGTCTGTGTTCTTAATGCAAATAAACAATATTTGAATTGCACATTAAGAGATATGAAAGCCTGAATGAATCTCACTGATGGAGCTGAAGAAGTGCGGGGAAATAAATTCAAAGTAAATGGAGAAGAGCCACTTCACACTCTAAAGAGGTCAGCATTCATGCTATTTCTTCATGTAACTATCAATGACGTGTGAAATTTAACATATGAAAACTGTTTTTTCTAACAGAAGTGCAGATCAGACAACCTTGTGTTTCAAGATTTTGTCAGTTTACTGTAACTATGTTTTTTCCCCCATAATTCCAAATATTATATTCTCAAATCACAATTGAAATTGCAATTTGATAATTTAATTTAGAAAAGGCATCTGACAATGGACAATTCAATTTCCAAAGAAAGTTTTTATTAATAGAAGTCATGATAAATTGTTAATATTTATTTTGTACCATAATTCAAATGAAAATGCATTATACGATTCAGCTATGCAATTTGGTTATGTATTTAAAAAACTGCATAATTTCTGCGTATAGCTTCATTTTCAGGTATTTTCAATAAACATTTTTGACATTGTGGCGCAGTAAAAAAAAAAAAAGTTTTTACAAAGTTTTCCTAATGTAACAGACTTCCCACCTTTACTTTCACACCAGCAAGGTGGATTTTTTTTTCAATCTAAAAAAATTAGGGAGGAAAAAATAACAGAACAAAATATCAGGTCCAGAGTTCTCTAACTTATCAGTCGGAACATTTAATTGAGCAATCGAAAAATATTGACCATAAACTACTTATTAATACCATAACTCATGTTGAGGATGCAATCAGCCCTCCATGTCCTGCATTAATTGATGAAAAGGAACGTTTGCCAGGCTTTATCTCTTACAATATAGCTGTGGCGTAGCTTTGTTTGGGTTAAATCTGTTAGGAACTACTAGGTCGGACATTGATGATGTCACAGCAGCGATGTGGCGCATGCCGCCAACAGGGACACCAAAGGCGGACAATGTAAGACGCGCTTTCCACCAAGTTCAGATAAAACGTTTAAGCAAGTGAACAGTTGGACCCTTGTTTATTTTATATTTGAGAACACAACAGTAGTTATAGATTAAAATGAGATAAACACAATTAAAAAATATCGACAGCGCTTATTTGTCTCTCATGAAATAATTATTGTGATAATTTGACAGCTCTAAATGTAATCTTTTTTTAAAACAAAAAACAATTATTGGTATAGTTTTTAACAACATATGGCTAATTCTCCAAAGGCTAAAATGAATACTTCAACACAATTTTTTATTACTGGATAAAAAAAAAACCTTATGTGGAACCCATTTAGTCTCTTCTGTTAGTGTTGCACAAGTAGATTGGTCAACCTCTGATTGGTAGATCGCAGGTTTGGTTCCCGCCTGGCCGACCCATGTCTTTGGGCAAGTTGCTGAACCCTACATTGCCCTACATTGCTTCTGGTAGTTACAAGTTGGCGCCAGTGTTCATCAGCTGCACCGCCATCAGTGTGTGAATGACACTGTAAAGTACCTTTGTCCTTTAAGAACCACAGAAAATGCTATGCAAGTATACACCATTTAGCATTCTTTTATTTTCTCTGTTTATTTCTTTGACACACTTACGATAGGGGCTCAGTATTACCAAAGATTTGCCCTAAAACTCGTAGAAAAGAGAAATAAGGATACAAGCATGAGAACTGTTTCAGTCACGTCTATTTCCTTTTTCAGATATGATGAAAACCCTCGTCTCATCCTCTAAAGACTTCCGTTTCCTAAACCTTTCCTTCACTGCAGAAATGGAATGCTTCTTCTCCAATCCTGGCACCTCCATCTTCGTCTCCTATGTTGCCACCAACACCGTCGTCCTCCTCCCGCTCACCATCCTGATTCTCCTGCACGGCGTCCAGGAACGGTGGCGGAAAAAGTCTTCTACACTGAGTCACTCCGACTGCTTTATCTACAACCTGGCCTCCATGAAGCTTTTTGGTGTGTCCGGATGTGTGATCTGCATTTATGCTATCAATGTTCAACAGCCCATTCCTTTATGGTTGGGTCTGATCCTTTATTCTTTCATGTCGTTCGGAGAAACTGTGTTTCACGTTCTGACATCTGTGGAGCGCTACCTGGCCGTGGTTCATCCCCTCACCTACCTGCGGCTGAAAAACGAAAGAGGGACCAGGATGAGAAATGTCACCGTCGGCTGTGGCTGGATGCTCTCCATAGGTTTGACAGGCCTGTTGAAAGAGTCAGGCATCTTTCTAGTCCTTTCTTTCTGCTTTTTGATCCTGTCGCTCATCGTAGTCTTCTTCTGTAGTCTGTCTGTTCTCCGTGTTTTGATTCACACAGGTCCAGGGGAACAGGGGGAGGGGAAAAAAAGGGCTCACCAAGGGAAGAAAAAGGCTTTTTACACCATTGTGCTCATACTGGCAACACTGCTGCCACGCTTTGCAGGAAGTATGTCTTGGTCTGTAATATTTCAGTTAGAAGGAGCTCTAAACTGTGTGTTGCTGACCGCTGAGGTGTGGTGTCACCTCCCCAGCAGTCTGGTGTTACCACTCCTATTTCTGCAAAGAGTGAGAAAATTAAACCCTCTTGAGATGTGCAGAACTTTAGGTTAAGCCTCAGTCATAACTGCCCATGAGGTTGGATACAAGCTTTCTAGGTAAAACAATGTAGAATGGAACCAGTTTGAGTTGAGAACACCTCATTCAGCACTAAAGGGTTAAATGTGCTCTTACACCATCTAAAAGGTAAAGCATAAAGGTTATGTCGTCACGGTCCTAATTATCTGAACTCCAATAAAATATTTACACCAAAAACACCTTTTTGAAACATCTTCATTAATCCCAGAATTCACATTATTCCTCTTTCGAAGCAGAATGGTGGTGACACTCTGGAAAATGGTACAAGCTGCTTCCTACTGTACCGTATTCCAGTGGTTTGATTCGCCTTTCATGATTTCCTGCCACAAGATTCCGAGCTCCTTCTGAAAGAAAGAAAACAAACTTAAGACAACTAATAGTAATACCAAGGTTGTCTGTAGATGTATAGACTGATTTTAGAACATTTAATGCCTATATTATTATGATCAAACCATTTATTTGACAATGTTTTCTTGTTTTGTGGTTTCGTCTTTGTTTTCTTGTGACTGGTATTGATTTTAATTGCCTTTTCAACACCACTTCATCATAAATTCTCTGTCATGTTGTTTAT
>JAUDJI010001409.1:0-10648 GCA_037389245.1 Oryzias sinensis
TGCTTACTTTCTTAATCCCATATAAACCTGTACCACTTGATCAATACAAGGGTAGTGTTGCAGCGTGTGTGTGCTGAGCGGGGTGCGATCCACGAGAGACAAGGGGAGGGGCGAGTGCAGGTGCAGATGGGGGTGTGTGTGCGTGGAATATATTGTGTGTTCGGAGGACGGGGCACTTAGTTAAATAAAGAGAAGGTGTCATTCCCAGAATAACTGTTTTGGAGTCATTCTTAATCCGCTCTGGAGGTTGAGGGTTTCCAACGGGAAGTGAACCCCGAAGGAGAATTCCCTTCAGCCCTGAAGGAAATCTCCCCTGCGCTTCTGACCACGGTCGGAAAGACAAGAGAAAAGAAAGGAGAAGTCTTTGCGCAGCGAAAGGTTCAACAGTAGACAAAAGTTCACTTTTAAAAACACAATTGCATGTATTAATATTAAAATGACCAACGTTTGCAAGAGGGGAAGGTTAACAAAAAAGTCCTCTAAACATTACCAACGTTAAATGCATTTTCCCCCAGATTGGTTCTGTACACTTGTCATGGAGCCCGTGACTTTGCTCCTGGTGTGATCTCCTGGAGGCCCTTCCCTTCCTGAACTCTCCCGCTTGTCACAGGTGTTCTGTATTATGTTGATTAGGTTTTGTCTATATATGCCGTTTCTGTTCTTGTTTCTGTGTCGGAGCGTCTTCGTTCTATGCTCTGGTGTTATGGTTCTCTGGCATTAAAGCCCCTTCGAGTAAACTATTGAATTTGGGTCATTCTTCCTGCACTTGGGTTCTCTCCCTTGGACATTCCGTTACATTATGCTCCGACCATGACCAACCCAGCAGGAGATTCTGGACTTAAGGACTTACCTGGATCATCTGCTGAAGGCGGCTCAGCCGTTGGACAAGAGCTGTCGGTCCTGGCTTTGGAGATGCAGGGTTTCATGTCCGGGATGCAACAGCTCCACGATCGGCTCTCCAGGCTGGAACATGTTCCTCCGTCTTCGCCCCGTCAAACCCGTTTGGGTCGCCCCGAGCCATTCGATGGGACAGCTGAGGATTGCCGGTCCTTCATCACCTCCTGTCGTCTTCATTTCGACTTCAATCCCGACGAGTTTCCCTCCGAGCAGAGCAAGGTGGCCTTCGCTCTGAGCTTTTTGACTGGTCGGGCCAAACGATGGGGTTTGGCAGAGTGGGAGCGTGGAGCTGACTTCTGCTGCTCTTTTCGAGCATTTTCCACCCAACTCCTCACAGTGTTTGATCCTACTACACCCCACAGAGCTGCTGCGTCGGAGCTGCTTCGCCTCGAGCAAGGAACACGCAGCGCCTCGGACTATGCCGTGGAGTTCCACCCTCTGGCTGCCAGCACCCGCTGGGCGGACGAAGCGCTGGTGGACGTTTTTCTCCAGGGTCTCTCCAGCGTCCTCAAGGATGAACTGGCGGCGAGGGAGATCCCGGAGGAGCTGGAGGAGTTGATTGATCTAGCAGTGCGTATTGATCGGAGGATGCGGGAACGAGGTTGTGAGCGACGCAGCTACACCAGTTCCCGCCCATCGCTTCCTGAGAGTGATCCACTGTACCGTTCCAGCACTCCGCGCCAGGAATTCGTTACTCCCTCCGAGCCCATGCAGCTGGGATCTGGATGTCTGACTCCCGCTGAGTGACGGCGCCGGATGGGAGCTGGACTCTGTTTGTACTGTGGACAGTCTGGACACTTTGTGCGCGACTGCCCGGGAAACGCCATGGTTCACCAGCAAGGATGGAACTGGTGAGCTGTACCTCTTCTTTTTCTTCACCCTCACGACCTTCGACCAAGGTCCTAGTAACCCATGCAGGAGCACAAGAGGAGATTGAGACTTTGATTGACTCTGGCTCTGATGGGGATCTGATCTCCAAGGAGGTGGTGGACCGACTTAAAATCTCTGTGGAACCCTTGTCACCTGTTCTAGTCATCCGCCCTATTAATGGTTCCATCATCCACAGCGTGTCCTCCCGCACTGTTAATATTGCTGTGACTGTATCGGGTAACCACACTGAATTTATGAGATTTTTTGTTGTGGAGTCCCTTAGTCCACAGGTTATTTTGGGTTTCCCTTGGTTAAGCAGGCATACTCCTCACATTGACTGGTCCACGGGACGGGTATTGTCTTGGAGTTCGTTTTGTTTGTTAAATTGTCTTTCTTCTGCTCCGGCTCGTAACTCTGTTGGTATTCCTCAGCCTCCAGATCCTCCTGACCTGACCAATGTTCCTTCTGTTTATTATGATTTATGTTCTGTATTTTGTAAGGTCCGAGCTAAGTCTCTTCCGCCCCATCGTCCTTATGACTGTGCTATAGACCTCTTGCCAGGAACTCAACCATCCAAGGGTCACATTTACCCCCTGTCGCCACCTGAACGGAGGGCTATGGACGATTAACTGCAGGAGAGTCTACAGGCTGGGATCATTCGTCCTTCCTCCTCACCTGCCAGAGCTGGTTTCTTTTTTGTGGGGAAGCGAGATGGAGGACTGCGGCCCTGCATAGACTACAGGGGTTTGAACAGCATTACTGTCCGGAACACTTATCCCCTTCCTCTGCTGCAGACCGCTTTTGACCTTTTAAGTGGGGCCACTGTCTTTTCTAAACTGGACCTCAGGAATGCATACCATCTGGTTCGTGTGAGGAAGGGAGATGAGTGGAAGACTGCTTTTAATACCCCTAGTGGGCATTTTGAATATCTGGTGATGCCTTTTGGCCTCATCGCTCAGCGGTTTTGGTGGCCGACTATGTCCTCCGACATTAGGGCTTTTGTAGCGGCTTGCCCGGTGTGTGCCTGTGTCAAGACCCCCAGGACTCCACCTGCTGGCCTCCTTCACCCTCTACCTGTGCCGTCTAGACCTTGGTCCCACGTTGCTATGGATTTCATTTCTGGTCTACCCATCTCAAGAGGTAAGACGGTCATACTCACAATCATAGACCGTTTTTCCAAACTGGTGCATGCCATTCCTCTACAGAAACTCCCCTCAGCAAAAGAATTAGCCGTACTTGTTTCCCAACATCTGTTTCGTCTTCATGGGTTGCCTCAGAACATCACGTCCGATCGGGGCCCACAATTCATCGCTGCCTTCTGGAAGGAGTTTTGCAACCTCCTTGGGACCAAGGTCAGTCTGAGTTCAGGGTTCCATCCTCAGACTAACGGCCAGGTAGAGAGGTACAACCAGGATCTGGAGACAACATTACGAGCCATGTGTAACAAGAACCCAAAGACGTGGTCGTCTCAGCTCCCTTGGGCTGAGTATTCGCATAACTCTCTTGTCAACTCCTCCGGATACTCACCCTTCCAGGCAGCCTATGGCTATCAGCCACCTCTGTTCCCTCACCAGGAACAATTGGCCTCCGTTTCCAGTCCTGCTGCGTTCGTCAGACAGTGTCGGCGAACCTGGAGCAGGTACAGGCTCGAGTTGCTGCGGAACCAAGAACGACTCTCGGCTGTGGCCAATCGTCGGAGGTCCGCTGCTCCACAGTACAAGGTGGAAGACAAGGTGTGGCTGTCTTCCACAGATGTTCCCCTGAAGGGAGGGTCCAAGAAGCTGCTCCCCCGTTACATTGGTCCATATTCCATCTCACAGTTAATCAACCCTGTGGCAGTGCGATTGGAGCTGCCTCGCTCTCTTCGCATCCACCCAGTGTTTCACATCAGCAAGTTAAAACCTGTCAGGGTTTCTCCCCTTCAACCCACTCCAGCATCCCCACCAGCCCCTCGGATCGTGGATGGAGGACCTGTGTACACAGTAGGGCTGGGAATCACTGGGTACCTCACGATACGATACGATTTGCGATACATTGCTCACGATAACGATACGATCACGATATGGCGATAATGCGATAATCGATATATCTCGTCTCTAACAACTCACGATATATCAAACTTTAAGAAAAAAGAACTTTAAAAACAGCTTTTTGGAAAACATTTCCCCATTTATTTTTTAAACACCACGATAATAAACAACTTGTGTCCTATTTGGTGTAATGAATAACAGACTTTTGTGTAACATTGCTGAAATCAGTAATACTCTGTCTTTGACAAACAATGACAATTTTCATTTGGAAACATCTGTAAAATTCAGTTTAAACAATAGTGAACATCAACAGCAGTGTCATTATTTAGTACAAAATTGCTGTAAACAGGACAAAAAATGAATAAGTCAAGTAGCTGCCAGACACATTGGTATTAACTTTTGAAAAACAAAGCCATAGCCATTGCTTAATTTCAAATAATAGCTGAAAATCAGATATTAATTCTGTGAACAAATTATAGTATTTTTGTTAAAAAATAAATGACACCATTTAGTGCAAATGTGGTGTAGACAAAAATATAATTCTCACAGAAAAATAAAAATCAAGTAGCTAGGAACTTTCCTTTAAGTTTTTAAGACATAAACTGCTTTCAAAATAAATTACCAGGGATAAAATACATAAAAAACTTGAAGTGCATCTAAAAGTTACCGTCTTTGTGAACAAAACCTTTGGGGAAAAGCTGCATGTGATCTATGTTTATCTTCATGTTTTTCTGGAGAGAAAAACATGAAGATAAACATATTTAGCATCAAGACGCCGCTCGTCTACCTCTGCTTAGAGGAGAAGGGGGGTCAAAGGGGTGGATGCCTCTCTTTCTTCCGTTTTCATCTCAGCCGTAGCTCTGGTCTGGACGTAGAGTACAGGGATCCTTTTTTCAGTATTTCCGAGAGGGAATGTCAAAGCGTGGCTCTACTGCATTCAATAAAAACCCAAATCCCTCGTTCTCCACCGCGCTGCAGGGGCCGTTTTCCTTTTGTTGTTGCTGCTGCTCTGTCTCTCAGAAGACGGCGCTAGCTTCGTCTGGAAAAAAGTATCCGCGTCGGGCTGTGTCGGCTTCAGGCAGCAGCAGCCACAGCTTTCTCACACAACTCCGGGTGATGCAGCTTCAATGCTGCCGGCGCGTATTTTAACTTGCTGCCATCGCTTCTAAATGTTTTTCCCCTCCACCATCTTTGTTTGAATGTGTGTTCTTCTTCGTCCGCCCCCAACAACCAATCTCGCAACGAGCGCCCCCTATCGACCCTCCAAGGAATTGTCTTACCAAAGGATGGTTAATATAACGTTTTACAGGGTTTTAAAACGTAAATAAAAGGTCGATACTTGATGAAGACGTATCGATAATCGATCGCGGGACTAAATATCGCGATATATCACCATATCGATATTTTGGCACACCCCTAGTACACAGTCAAGACACTCCTTGCTTCGAGACGAGTGGGACGGGGATTGCAATACCTGGTCGACTGGGAGGGTTACGGTCCGGCAGATCGCCAGTGGGTCCCTGACCGTTTCGTCGTTGACCGATCCCTGATCTCACGTTTCCATCGTGCCCATCCTGATCAACCGTGTCATCGTCCGTCTGGTAGCCGGACGTAGGGGGGGAGGGGTTTATGTCATGGAGCCCGTGACTTTGCTTCCTGCTGTGATCTCCTGGAGGCCCTTCCCTTCCTGAACTCTCCCGCTTGTCACAGGTGTTCTGTATTATGTTGATTAGGTTTTGTCTATATATGCCGTTTCTGTTCTTGTTTCTGTGTCGGAGCGTCTTCGTTCTATGCTCTGGTGTTATGGTTCTCTGGCATTAAAGCCCCTTCGAGTAAACTATTGGATTTGGGTCGTTCTTCCTGCACCTGGGTTCTCTCCCTTGGACATTCCGTTAAAACACTATGCAGTATTTCATGCATTTACACCAGGAATAACACTTCAAAAGTACACCTTAATATCGCCATTTTTTATTTCACTCCTTACGCTATTTAGAAAGTTATTACAGCCAATAGTTTATAACAATGATTTAAATGCAAACTTAGGCATTAACTTGAGCAGCTATGTTTTCCCACGCTAACTGTCTCTGTTTTGCAGATGCAGCGGTGTTGCTTTTCTTCCGGAATATGTGCTCGTATTCACTGTAACTCTGCAGCAGCACGTCAAGTTCAGCTGGGGAAAAATACGCAGACCTCTTTTTTTCACGGTTGCCATGGTGACTCGGCTCACCTCCGAATCAGTCCACTCAGAGTTGATTGACCTAACTCTGATCAGCTTCTCTGAAACAGAAAACTCAAGAGTTGTTAATCTCTAGATTGACCAACTCAGAGTTCAAGTTCAACCTCAGAGTTGGTTGATCCTCCTTTCTGAAACAGCCCCCTGTGAAGTCTACATGTTATTTATTAGAGGCAGTATTGTCACTGTCACTTTCACGTGTTTCTTCCATCTGCCGACGGTTTCGCCGTTTCTCATTTCACCCGTTTTTGTGCGTACGCCTGGGTCAGAGCTTGCGTGAAGGACCGCACATTTTCCCGTCAAGTTTGCTTTTTATAAATATCAACTATTGCGTAGAGAGTGGTGTACGCCTTTGTTTGTGCGTACGCAACGTTTAGAAATGAGGCCCCTGGTCTTTTATACAGAGGACAGTGGGTCCTCCTTTGGGTTGTGTCTTTGTCCGCACCTGTACATACTTCCTCTAGAGGTCAGATTTGAACAAAAACAAGTGGAAGAACATCAACACCATAGAAAAGCAAACAAATATCTATGCAGAATACAGAAAAGTCTGGTTTTAGTGAGTGGACAGCATCTTCACACTGCTACTTCCAATGGTTTCAGTTTGGAACAGCTGGACGTTCCTTCATGAAGATACAGAACAAAACCTACTCTGCTACAGAAAGTGGTGTTTGGTAAAGAGTTGGAGTTGTTTCAGAGCTGAAACAGGCAAATTTAAGAAAGACAAAATGGTCAATGTGACTGATGAACCAATCAACTAATTGGATGAAGCTTTGGAAGCAGCAGAGAACCAACAAACAGCAGAAACCCACACTGTGGGAAAAACTCAAATCTTCTGACTGATGTTCACGTCCACTTTATTCTTCAGAGTAAAGATTGGAACAGAACACTGAGAACCAAAAATAACAGAGGAACAGTTCTAATTTCTACAAGAAAACAGGAATCACAAGAACAACAGAAAGAAACACCAGTCTGGTTGTTTATCATTTTATATTTAAAACAATACTGAAATGTTCATGAACCACATAGTATTAGATTTAGAGATGTATAAAATAATTATGGTTTCGTCATGGTAACACACAGACTTAGACAACATTGTTTTAGCTTATACCATGGTCCGGGTAAATACTTGATTCTGATTGGCTGCTGGGTATAGATTAAAAAGTGATAATCCAAAGTGATAACTGCACATCAAAAAAGAAGTTCTGGTCACGTAGCTTTAATGTTCTACATCAATGCGCTGGCTTCTTTACCACAACCTTAAGCTTAATTGTCTGGACAAAAACAAATGGTAAGAGGTGAACTTTATCTCTAAACTGATTTTATTTAACACATCGGGACGGTCGGCACAGATATCCCTTTCCTTTGCAGCTGTAGTCAAGGTCAGTGCTGGCCGATTGAATATTTATTTCTTTTGTAAGTGACCATAGTGTGAGCAGGTTAATGTCATTCAAAGTGTGGAATATGAGAAATTCTTCTTTCTTCTTTGCAGAAGAAACAGATCGGGCTTCCACAATGTAGATTAATACACACTTCGTCTGTTAGTGTCCCTTACATAAACAACAACCACAAGGGTTAACTCAAAAACATCATAAAGTACAAAAATCAACTAAGACATATCAACCAACAAAAATTGAACATTCTCAAAATTTCTCTAAAATCAAATCTTACCCTCATAATTCAAACCAACACGTTTCTATTTAGAGGTATAACTAAAAGAATGAATTTCATGAAGTTAAATATCTTAAAAAGTGAAACTCATGATGTTTAGAATCATTACACAATCCCTGATTTGAGATATGTGAGCATAGTGGCTTATAAATGACAAACACCTAAAAATAATGTCTTAAAAATTAACAATTTTCAGTCAGAAGAAAAAAAAGAACGTTTTCAGCACTCCTGTCAGATTTCAGTAAACCTTCACTTCAATGCGTCTAATAATTACAACTGCCTCCCTGTTACTAAATAACTGCATCAATGTGGTATGGAGGCCATCAGCCTATATACATTTTAATGAAAGATCAGGATGCTTTGATAGCTGACCTCAGGTCAGTTTCTCTTCTGCATGAGTTCTCCGTTTTAAAGTCAAATACATCACTAAAATTTTATCACACACTTTACACAAAAAAGGCTGATTTGAGTCTAAATACATCGCTAAAACCTGTTTTATAATGTTTACACAAAAAAAGGTTGTCACATGTCTTTACATATGGAATAAAAAGTATAACTTTTTTTACATTCTGTATAAGAAAAAAACTTTTCTCCTATGTGTGTTCTTGTGTGTGTTTTGAGACTAGATACAGACCTACAATTGTTTATCACATTCTTTACATGAAACGGGCAGTTGTCTTAAAGTGTTTTCATGTGTGTCTTGAAACTAGATGTTTGATTAAATTCCTTGTTTATCTCCTGTGTGAGTTTTCATGTGTTTTTTGAGACTAGATGACTCACTAAAACTTCTATTACATACTGTACAAGAAAAAGGCTTTTCTCCTGTATGAATTCTCATGTGGTTGTTAAGATTAAATAATTTTGTAAAACGTTTATCACATTCTTTACAAGAAAAAGGCTTTTCTCCTGTATGAGTTTTCATGTGTGTTTTGAGATTCTGTGCATAACTAAAACATTTATTACATTCTTTACAAGAAAAAGGCTTCTCTCCTGTATGTGTTACTATGTGTTTGTGGAGACTAGATGAACTACTAAAACTTTTGTCACATTCTTTACAAGAAAAGGGCCTTTCTCCTGTGTGAGTTCTCATGTGTGATTTCAGATTATATCCATTACTAAAACATTTATCGCATTCTACACAAGAAAAAGGCTTTTCTCCTGTGTGAGTTCTTATGTGTGTTTTGAGATGAGATATACACTTAAAACTTTTGTCACATTCTTTACATGGAAAAGCCTTTTTTCTTGTATGTCTCGTGTTTGTTTTGAGAGGAAATAAATAAATAAAACTCATCTGATCTCTGTTCTGTGGGTCTGTCTCTTCACCTGTAGTTGATCTTGATTTTTCATGTTCGTTTCCTTTTTCATCCTGAGTATCAGTTACATTAAAGCTCTGCTGATTGTTTAGATCTGCTTCACTGGTTTCCTCTTTCTCATAAGTAGGAATCTCCATCAAGGTATCAGTCTCCTGCTTCAGATCAAGTTGCTCTTCATCCTGGCTGAAGAGCTCCTCTTTAATCAGTGGAAGTTGTTGTTCCACTTGTTCCTCTTTAATCTGTGGAGGTTTTGGTTCCTGCAGTTCTTCTTTAATCTGTGGAGGTTCTGGTCCCTGCAGTTCTTCTTTAATCTGTGGAGGTTCTGGTCCCTGCAATTCTTCTTTAATCTGTGAAGTTTCTGGTTCTCCATGTTCTTCTTTAATCTTTGAAGTTTCTGGTTCTTCATGTTCCTCTTTAATTCGTTGAGGTTCTGTTTCCTTCAGTTCCTCTTTTATCTTTGGAGGTTTTGGTTCCCCATGTTCCATTCTTAAATTGCTCTGTTGGTTGCACAGATCCCCTTCACTCGCATAATGCTGAGGGAGGACTGTAAGGACAAAAAGACAACAAAGGAGAACTTTTATACTTTTAAAAGGTATTTTTGTATTCTCAAGAAATAGTCTGTGTTAGTTATATGTGTAGTTAGGAATATGAAAGATTGCAAAATGCTTTTTTTCTTTGTGTTTCTTTGATTCTATTAAAGACATTTTGATGAGAATAACAGTACCGCAATTTAGCTGTAACTTCAGACGGTTTCGCAAAAGTCCCACCCTTTTGACTGTCTCAACCAATCATTCCTGGAGGCTTAATCACATGTCATTAGTCTGACCAATTAGAACTGGTTAAAGTCTTCACTTCTTTGTTCTGATTCTGCTCATAAAAGTTCCAACAAAAATACCAGCTAAAGCTCATCTTTAGTAGTGTAGCTTTCCGCGGGATCCGGTGTCAGACCATGGAACAAGTGAACAAACCATGAATCTCAGAGAAGAGTCTATCTGCGTTCGGCGGCTCCCATGATGCATTGGGTTAAAATGACAGCATCTCAGCACACAATGTGTCTTTTTGTTAAATGCCTTGAAAACACAATCTTTTAACTTAACTTTTATTACAACTTTTGGAAAAAAACAGCTGCAACGTCCAGCTTTTTCTGCCAAAATTATCACAAAAATGCATGTGAGATTGCAGAGGAACTGTAGATCAGACTATAATTTTTTCCTTTTCTTGGGATGCTGGTGTGCCACGGGATTTTTATCAAGGTTAAAGTGTGCCGTGGGGCAAAAAAGGTTGAAAAACACTGCCCTACCCAGACGCTCAGTGGTGATGGTTGTGCCCCGGGGAAAAATGGTGGCCCACTGGCAGATTTTTTTGTGGCCCTCAATAGATCCTAAATGATCATTATTAAACCAGCTGTAAATTGCTTGGAAAAAATATTGTTTTTGCATTTCTGGCACAATCTGAAAGAAAAAAAACGTAATTACGCTCAGATGTCAACGGTACAGTGCATTAATGTCACCACAAGAGGGCAGACAACATTTTCTATGTCACTGCTTCTGCGTAAGTGTGACAGACAGGGCTGTGGGTGGTATTTTGTCCTTTATGGTGTAGAGTAATATTCATGGCCAGCACCTGTCTGTTAAACT
>JAUDJI010001410.1:0-10647 GCA_037389245.1 Oryzias sinensis
TAATAATATATTATATAAATATTAAAATCTTGAATTTCCTTGTGAAAAACCTGCTGTTTTGAAACAGGGGCCCGTAAGCAACAATCATGCCACATTTGGTGCTTATACTGCAAAATGCAGGATTATTTTAACAACTGGTTCCACTAAAACAAGAATTTGTAAACATTTTGGTAAAATGAAAGGATCTGGTTCTGGTTATGGAAGGAATCAACCGTCAGAGGTTTTATGGCTGTAATGCTCAGAGACCAAATCCAGTTTGGTAGGGGTTTCCAATGTTCCACAACAGTTTTCATTCACTGAGCTGCTGTCATTCAGGCAGGAGATGCAACCGTTTGATTGTAATCTTGATTACTTCCAAAAATACAGTGTTTATCTATTTGTTTTATTTTTTCTGAAAACTACAGATGAAACTTGTATTTCCCAGCTCTACCTTTGTGTTTTCCTGGCGAATTCTTCCCAATAAAAAAACGACAACAAACCAATAACATTTGTTTCCCTTAAAGTTCCCTTTTACTTTGTTAATCAGGCTCATACAGCCTTGTTCCCAGCCCCCTGTCCAGCTCTGAACTCAGTAACAACTAATGGAAACTTTTCCACATGCAATCATCTAGCTTTTCTTCCAGAGGGACTAATCATCCCTTTTTAAGGCCCCACATGGCGCTGTTGGCCTCACAGACCTACCGCTCCACTTGAGCTCGGTGATGCTGTGGAAGAGGATGGGTCCCACGCTGCCTGCTGCACGTAGGAAATCTTGATAGCTCAGGCTGCAGAGCTGATGGCCATCCATGTCAAAATTTTGTAAGGGAATGCTGGATGCATCGATCTGGTGTATGTCCATGACCTGCTGCAGCCACTCCCACACCTGAAACTTGCTCCAGAACTGAGGCTGAGACTCATGTTGCCACGTGCGACTTGGATATCCAGACATGACCAAAGGCCCTGAAGAGACACATTAGTTGTTGTTTTTTTTAAAAAGAAAGTAAAAGGTTTGTTTAGAGGATTGACGTATTTAGGCTTTGGGGTAAAGATTCAACTGAAAAAAAAAATCCACAAAGGAATGTGTCAATGATTAATCTAGGAGACATTTTAGTGAAAGAGCTTTTGTTTCATTGCCAGAATTCATGGTTCAGAGCTTTGAACACAGATGAGCAATAGATCATTGCTAAGAAATTATCACTATCTATTCCAGTTTTGAGTCAGATAGCTAAAGGGAGATTAATCAAAATCCTATAGCAGAACATTATACCGCATTTTCTTCAACCGTTTGAGCTTCACAGACTATTTTATTTTTGCCAAGAACAGCACAAATAAACCTAGAAAGTGGAGGATTTGGGTTTTTTTTGTCCAGCTCACCATCAGGATAAGAATGAGTTGGGCTCCAGACTGTGGTCAGCTGGCTGTCCAGGGTGGAAGAGGAAGTGATACTCATGATGCAGCTCCTGCGCTCTGATGTAACATGGCCCAGACACTGAGGAAGCAGATCAGCGAGGTCAGGATTAATGTGTTAAAATGAAATATGTTTTATTCATTTAAATAGATAAACTATGTAAAACACACAAAACAGAAAAAAACTAAAAAAGCTAAGACTTTCTCTAAAAAAATGTTAATTGTCTGTTTTGTGGTATTACACAAAATTATACACATTGCACCATAAGGACATTTAAAAAACTGTTGTTGCACTACAATGACAAATGTTTAAGCATTGGAAAGCCATTTACTTGGGACATCATTACAGAAACACAAGATAAGAAATAGTTTTTTGACAAAAACAAGTTCGTCATCACTAGAGCATTCAATATAATAGTAATACATCTTTTTATGCACTAGACCACATGTCTGACTGCCTTGTTGGCTGGCCTAGTTTATTTAAGATAATCTAATAAAAATATGGCGTCATATCCTATATTCCCCATTGACCAAATAAACAGCGCCTTAGATATTGCTTTAGATAGAATTTATTCTAGCTGATGAACTCTTTTTTTTCAGAAACCTGATGGAGAAGAGTGAAACCCTAAAGACAGAGGATGTTCAGAAGAGTTCACTTTTTGTTAAAAATCCATACAAACCTTTAAAAAAAGACCCCCAACTTAAAGGAATTAACTTTAAGTGTGAACTTTCCCTAGAAAATAGTCAGCTCTGAAGGGACAGAGAAAATGTTCTTAAAAACATGAATGGTGTGAATTCTATTTGTTTTTCATGTTGCAGGAACGATGTAAAAAGTTACCGTTTAGACAAACAGGTCTGTTAAGTTTGATGCTTTAGTTGTCTCATTTGCTTATGGACATAGAGAAAACACAGTTTAATCAGTTTCTTTTCCAAATGCATGATGGACTGCTTCACTTTGGAAAATATACATGAAAAATTATAAAGATAAAAAAATTTTGTATACATCTATTTTGATGTTTTTTTTAATGATCTTGTATTCATGTGAAAAGTAAATAAAAAAACATATTTCTTCACATAATGACAGATTATTTGCATCCTATGTAAATCAGGTCTTTTTGACTTTTAGCTGCTTTGACGTTTTGCAGGTGGATGTCCAAAGTACCAGACTTTAATGGTTTATGGGTAAAAATGCAGTTTTAAGGGTTTTGTTTTTAAAAACCCAGTTCAATTTCAATTTTTTAAAACTTTTTTTTTTGTGTAAAAATGTTGTTAGAAACAATTGCTTTACAGTCAACATTAATAGGGTGTGAAATATCCTGAAGGAGTGTGAACATTTTTCAAGGGCTTCTAAGAGAAAGGGAAAGGTGTGCAAACCTTTGACTTTTATGCTCATAAGATAGTGAAGCTTAACGTAATCAGTGACCTATTTTAAAACATAATAAAACTACTTCACTGCGAAGTATTCCAGATTGCTCCCAGAAACTTTTTATGCACATTTTGCTCTGAACTTGTTAAAATGTTATTTGCCAAAAAGTGTTAACATAGATAACATAAGTTGCTAAATATTGCAGATTGTTATGCACATAAGCCTTTCCAAAAACTTTACCTTAGACATATGGAAACTAAAATAAATTAAGGTACCAATTAGTTTGTTTTTTAATCTTGAGGAATTAGTCACACATAGAACCAAAGTATAATTAACCAGGAATTTAGTTCTAAGTAGAAATTGAAAAGGTAAGTCATGGAAAATAGGCAGTAAATCTATTCTTAAAAGAGATGTTAAACAAATGTTTTAGAAATATATAATCGGCTGCAAAAATTTTACAGTTCACATCTTAGTTATTATTTAATCCATAACTTCCGTAAAGACAGACTACAGCAAATCCAATTCATTTAATCAGAAATTTACAATAACGATTTCTCAGCAGCTATTAATCATTGATACACACTTCAGCCTTCTTAACTTATTTGTTTCTTTTTTTTAAATTGCTATAATAAAACACATTCAGTGGCTTATCTTTAAGTAATAGTTAACTAGCAGTTTGCTTCTCATCTGAGTTCATTTAACCAAGCAACATGCCCTACATAGTTTATTATTAAATGTTTCTATCTGTGACTTCACTTTTAGTAAGTTGTTAAAATTACATTTTCAAGCTCTTAAATTATCAGGTCAACCTTTTGAAGCCCTTTTACAACAACAGAGCTTCTTACTCCTTTGGCAAACCAGTTTTGCAGCAACTTGCTTTCAGAAGAAGTTGGTGCCAGATGCAATCATGATGACAGTTTGCAAAGTGAACTAAAGAACATCACATTTTCTAAAGCAGGTGGGCAAGCAGGGTTAGTTTTTTTTAAAAATTAATTTAAGTATGTATTTGAACAAAACCGAGTTCTTTTAAAACAAAAGTTTAAAGTTAAATAGTTATACACACTTTTGGCTTTCACGTAAAGAGATAGAAGATCTTGTTTGTCAGATGGCATCTTGCCAAAATATTCTGGTTTCATTTTCAGTGCAGGCACAGCCTTATCCTCGGTTTCAACGTAAACTTTAAGGTTTTGCTTTTGTCGTTTTACTTATCTTCTCCAAGCAGAAAACTCTATTAATTAAACTAACCTGTTCAATGATGCATTTATTTATTTATTTATCTGCAATCTTCCATTAAGATGTCTGAAATTCAAAGGTAAAGGTAAATCATTTACTACATTTTCATGCAGAAATGTGAGAGAAATCTTCCTGAGTTAATCCAAAACAAAATGTTGGTAAAAATTTAGTACAGAACGTCTTAAATCCCATGAAGCTTAAAGTTTTAGTTTTTCTGTGCTACCAACACTTCAGTTTTACGATTATTTGTAGAAATGATAAGTGCTATTAAGTAAATCAAGAATAAATTTAGGAGTTGTCTAGTTCTTCTGTCACTCTGCTGCTTGCCCTGTGCCAGGATGCCAACTTACCAGACCAGAAGTTTGGGATCCCCCCGGACCTGACTGAAGTCTGTTGTAGATCCTTTAGGGATAAAGCTGAACAGATCAATGGAGTTTTTGGAGTTTCCAACAGCGCAGTGCAGCAGTGCTAGTAGTGAAGTGAAACAAGACAAGTCTTCTTGCTCTCCAGTCCGTTGAATCAACATATGAACGCAGACACTACAGGTGCTGCCCCACCACAATGGGGTTTTTATCCTGATAACTTCCTTATCCAGCTCCCATTGCCTTACTGTACATTCATACCAGTGGTATTTGCATAATACACACCCACGCACAGGTGCTACACACAAATACACGTACACTCATGAAGATGTTTTTTTTGTTTTTTCTCCCTGTAGTTCACCAAAAGCTTGTGCTTTTAGAGAAGATATGCTCTGGCAAACAAACACCTAGGAAGACAAACAACAAGGTTGCTTGAAGTGAATTTTATAGAGAATTTCCATGAAATGTGTTACACAAGGCAGTTTTTGACTAAAATGCTGACAGTTTATGCAGACAGGTTTGTAGTTTGTGCTTTTTTTTTGTTCTTCTACAAATGCTGGAACTGCACTGGACAACTCACCGAGTATTTTTGTCAAGTTTGTAATTTAAATATCTTATAATAATTGATATAAGACAAAACATAACATTGTTGATGTAAGACAATGTAACATGCAATGAAATGAATGAAAAAAGTCATTCGATCTTGAAAACATATTTTAAGCAATATTTCTAATGAAAAAAATACATTTTATTTGACATATTTTTATGGTGAGTGGTCTTATTTTTAGAAACAGACTTGCTTGATTTAGCGAAACGACTTAATTTTTGAGAAACATTTATTTTGAATTGTCCAATCCCAGACTTTCTTTTAGATAATTATGGACTAGGAATAAGGTTAATTAAGCTGTTATGGTGCTTAAAAAGGGACATTTTTTGGGGGAAAGTGTGTAAATATACTGACTTTAGTGATATAAAACTACTTATGAGCAATACCCCCTTATTTTAAGAGATTTAGCAAAACCGTACAGTTTTATTTGACATCATTTTTAAGTATTATTTAAATGTGCAGCTCTTATTCTGAGGTGATTAGCCTGTTGTAGTGCTTAAAAAGGATTTTTTGGGGAGGGCAGTATAATTGTACAGAATCTACTATACAGATATAAAACATTTTTTAGCGATACATACTTATATTAAGAGATAATATTTTCAATGTCTAGAGTACTATACCTAAATATAGTTGTTTATAGAACATTTTAGATAAAATTCTGTCTTTAAAGTGCAAGACACAACTTATTTCAAGAAATCCTACCAACACAATTTTTACTAGTTCCATTGGTAGATTATTTGTCACTTATAAGGGGAAACGTGTTGTATTTCATATTTCTTAGCTTGTTTGTGGAGGAAAATTTATGTGCATGGCACGAAAACATGTTTTTGTGCCTCAAAGAATGACATCTTCACTAGACGACGTGTGCACAATTCCAATGTGTGACCTTAATGTTTGTGACCTCCCTCAGTGTTGAATCTGTTAATGAGGTCACCATCATCGGGCGGAAAGAGCTTTAGTGTTATTTAAGACCATAAAGTGCCGCAGCATGCAGCAATCTAACTTTGACCTGACTAGAAAATAGCTTGTGTTGATATGCAGTGATCCACAGGTGTCTAAGTAAAAAGCTTGGCCTCCAACAAAGGCTGCTTAGCATCCCTCGATGATACACTCTGGAAAACAGGTCAGATTGAATGCTTTCTTTGTCAGTGTGCACATCATCCTAAGCACAGATTTGTTCCTATCAAGTACTGTTGAGCAGAAGTATGGCATTTCCATGTATTCCGTTTATAGGAAAAGATCAAATGCTTTAAATAATATGCTGTTGAGCAAAATAATTGTCCAAATATGACACCAAGTTTGTAAATCTCTTTTCTCAACCTTGTTTGAGTTTTAATCCAGTTTACAATTTTTTTTGGATGAAACTTCATCTGTTCAAAAACAAACTTATCCAAAGGAATAAATTAAAAAGAAAAATCAACATTGCTGAGTTCATGCACTGATTATTGTGTGTTATCTTGCATTGACAATAATCAGAGGTAGTTAGGCATTCTATTTTTTGATTTACACCAATTAAGGCTTTTAGGTAAATTGTAACATCTTAGATCGGAGCTTTGTGATGCGACTACGCCTTTTGGGACCAGAGGCGCCAACAGCACAGTGTTGATAACTTGAGTAGAGCTGAGCTGTTTGATGGCAAGAAGAAGGGAGAAGCCTGTGCATGAGGCATAGCAGGTTTATTCTCAGAGCCTCTTCGGCTGAGTTGGGAAACATGATTTGACGCTGTAAAAATGAAGGCAGTTTATTCATCAGCTAGCAAAATAATCATCTACCTTCATTATTGAGGCTTGTTAATTCATTATTCAAGGAATATTAAAATAAACAATAATTGGACTACTTTATTATCAGAGTAGACTTACATTGAAGGGTTCCCAGTGTTTTCTTTATTATAATTATGCCATTTTTAGGCAATAATTTGAAAGAAATGTCGTTTTCTAGGACATCGATTCTGCAGAGCGCCAGAAGTTCATCAGAAATTGGCCTCTGAGTTGTGGGCGGGATTTTTGGTGTGGAGTAAGTTGCCTTTACTTCCTGTCATCAATCTGTCTACAATTTTTCCTACTAGCTCACAATCCTTGACAACACCCATCCGAACACTACTGGTGCAACAAAAATGGCAAGCAATATTGGAGCTATCCAGCCGTTTTGAGCCGGATTCCAGCTCAGACAAGGAAAACAAAGACGTACATGGATCTAGTCATCTATAAGTGGATGCATTGGAATGGAGCAGAGCACAAAGTTTTTCGCTTGCCATTGTAGGCTCTACATCACATCTACAAGCTTTTTCCAAGTACATTTTGTGTCTCCTCCTAAATACCGATTTGAATAAAGAAACACTTATAAATGCAAATCTAAGCTTAATCTTCTATATCAAGGTCCCACATCATGAGAAAAATGCCACAAGAGCATGTTAAAAACGCCAATAACACAGTTTTCATTAGAATGGGCTTTTAAAAGCCTCCCCTTAGTCCACTGGCTTTAACATACTGTGCTTCTCCATTCACACTAGAAGATCTCACTCACAGTGAATGTGTGTGCCTTGGACTCTTTCCCACAGCTCAGAGGTAATGAGGGAAGTCAGCGTTAGTATGATTATCTCTTAGAGTTCACCTCATCTCTCCATCCACACCAGATTGCCACAGACCTAATAGTAAAATTCAGTACCACTGTCCTTCCTGCATGGCTTCCAGATAAATTGCCCTCAGTCCTCTCGACAGCCCATCTACTGCTTATTTGTTGCCATTTTGTGATTTTTTTTTTTGCACAAGCCTCCCATTCCCATGCTAAAAGGTAAGATACATCCATCAGGTTATAAGGGACCTTGGGCACAGACCCTATATGAATGTATGACCAAATCTTATCATGAGAAGATTAATACGGCCATCAGCTGCAAATGGAAGTCACACGCTTCTCATTACGCTCAGCGCTTTTGGGCCCAGCTCTTGTGTTTAGTGTTCCTTCTCAACCCTGACTTTTTATTTGCTGTGTCACAAAGAGAACCCCGGTATTTGGCATTTCATTTCATGGATCTTCATTCTGCGTTTTCAGAGTGGATGTGGGTCGACATATGTAAAAGTCCACTGGGTGAACTGCAAAAAAAAAAAAAAAAAAGAAAAAAAAGGAAGATACAGAGTGGAAGAGATCAAAGTCTGTCATTTCAGCTGCACTCTATGGGAGTCAGCCAACCAACACCGTAAGAGGCAAGGAAGGCACCCTCCCAGACACACGAAATGTCACCAAAATGCCTGCTTTAGAGACAGGACCATCTATTTGTGGACATTTTTTTGTCAACGTCCAATAACAGTGCAGTACTCATCCATTCATAAAGAAGCTTGAGACTTGAGACAGCCGTCTTGTGAAAAATTTATGTTTTATTGGAGAACATGGTCAGACGTTCCTCTTTGGCTGGAAAGGCAGTCGATGTTGTCACTCAAAAGATGTAGGCAAGACAAGGGAAGGCTACGGTTGCATGCTCTAATGAACAGGCGCTTAATAGCTGGAGTATGTCATTACAGTCCAACTTGCCTCCCATCCTTCATCAAGAGTTTATCACGCCTGCTAATGTCATCTTCAACACTTCACTTTTTGATTGGCCTGTTATCTGTGGGATCAGAAGGAAAATCACTTTATTAGTGTCAATTATGGATACAAATGACAATTTCTCTGCCTAAATTATGATTTTACATTTCCTCCTGCCATAGAACAATAACTGTGTAATTACAACAATCAGAACCACAACAGGAAGAAAAAAACCCTAAGAGTCCTATTTTCTGCTTTTTTTCCACTCATCCTTTGTACTGATCAGCCTGCAACACAGATGTTGTTGATGCTTGTTAAAAAAAGTCTCACCTAATCATTGTCTACGAGTCTGGCTGAAATTGAGATGTACCTCTTTGCTTCCCCTATAGGTGACACTGTTGTCCCATGCACTGCTGGAAAAACCTGAGATGAAAGTTATGAGTGAGCAGCACAAATGTGATATGAGAAAGTGTAGGCGATGAAACATTCCTCCTGACAGTTATTGACTATGCTGCCCATGGATGGTGTTACTCATATAGGTTACAGTTAAAGTACCTATACATTATTAGCTTTTATAAGGAGGTGTGAACATGAGTGGAAAGGAGGACTAGAAATGAGAATGAAGGACAGCAAACACTTCAATAGGCGTGTGGCCAATCTGCTGTGACCCAGCTATAGTGTGATGTGGGTTTTTCACAGCCAGCGGCAAACCACGTGGTTTAATTGTTACCTTTTTTATGCCTTTTTCTTTAACTATCACTGGTACTACACACCACGTCAATGCCTTGTGCGTGCGACTTGATACTAAGAACCAGAGGACACAGCAGCTCCTGTAAAAGGAGCAGACAGCACACCATCACACGGAGGATTTGAAGAATGACTTAAGTACAGCGGTGCAAGTTCATTTTCAGGCTGAAATCTGCAGTATTCAGGTTCCACTGGAACAGGAGTGTGCATTGTGCCACACTGGCAGCCTCAGTCATTCCCCTCTGCCTTATCTACCTTTTGAACCTGTTTTGGCTTCACATTTTTCGCTTTTCCCTCATCCCCACAAGTTTCATCAGTTTAACTTCAAAAGTGACATTTAAAATAACAACAAAAGAAACAGTTTTACAGTAAGATCTTACAGCCTGCAACAATATGTGTTCTAGTTTAGAAGACAGACAGACACGGTCTAAAACAGACATAACCAATGTGATTTGCACCTAAATTTGTTTTTTATCTTTTTTTACTATTTGCTGTTAATGTAATCTTCACAGAATTGCAGTGAAGGAGACAATTAATTTGCATTTATCGTAAATTAATTTGTTTCAGTTTGATACATTACCTTTATTTAAATTTAAGTTTCATTTTCCCCGTGGTTTTTATCCTCTGAAGTAATCAGAAATATTTTTCCAAGAAGGGTTTTTATTACTAAATACACTCAAGCCTATTAACCATAAGTCATGTAAACATAGACATTTGCTGCATGATTCTAAATACCTCCAAAAAATGTGTGCCATAGAATGTGTTGTTTTTAAAAGCAATGTTAAAAGTGACATGCAAAAATAAAGGAGCGGTCTGTGCCTTAAGACAGGGAAGCCATTGTTGCCATGGAAACATACTATGTGCGTCTCCATCATGACTAAAATAAAATACACCCCCTTCATTGTTAAATTAGAGAAAAACTCTCTCAAAGTTAAAAAAAAAACAAAAAAACAAGAATACAACACGTCAGATTACTATCGTTCCTTTTTCTGCAGTGTTTCCCACTAAACAGGAAATCCATCAAAGGGCCGATGTGACTCTAAAATAAAATGCCTTTTTTTTTTTTTTACATACTTCAGTTCCACTTTATTCCAGTTCAGACTTACAACTTTAAAGTTTCAGATTTAAATTTTTCTCTCATCAGGAGCCTCCCTATGGCCCTCTCTTATTCAAGGCATATCTGTGATAAAACTTAAATTTTTGGGGGTCATTTTTGTTTTAATTGACATGACGACATGATTGTTAAATAGTGACCCACTACCACAGGGGTCGGCAACCTTTTTTACTCAAAGAGCCATTTGGGACCGCCCCTAATGAAAAAAAAAGCACCCGGAGCCACAACCCGTTTTGACATCATTATATATATAAGCATGTTTATATTATATCAAGGGTGCTCATTACGTCGATCGCGATCGACCGGTTGATCT
>JAUDJI010001411.1:0-10645 GCA_037389245.1 Oryzias sinensis
CATAATTAAATAAATAAATATTTAATTAAATAAATAAATAAATATGAGGTCATGCAAATACACAATATAAAAAGATCATGAAATTGTGAAAAACCTGCACACTGATTTTAAATTAGCCATTGTATTATTCAATATATTTCATTTTGCTTTAAAAACATGTTCATTATTTTAAAACAGCATTTTAAAATATTCATTTTATTCATGTGGAATATATTATAATTTTACGTCTTTTTTCAGAACCTCGGATTTCAAAATCAATATTTTCCAAAGTAGCTTTGTTTTTATTTCATGTTGCTGTTTTTCACATTGGCGTATTTATTTCATAATGAGCTTTTTCAGCAGAATGGTTCTTTCTGTCAGTCAAACTAGACAAGGCGGAGACACTTTTGTGATTGGCTACTCCTTTACCCAGACATGAGCAGCAGCACCCTAACTCCCCTGACTATATCGATCGAAGATGCTTCAGCAAACGTGACGGCGCAATGCACACTCCTCAACACTAGGGGGAGTGTGCACCTCAACACATCCACAGTGTTACCAGAAATTGGGCAGTTTTGGTTCTAAATTTGCGGATAAAAGTGGCTTTGGGCGAGTGTGCATAATTCGGGTGATTTTGTGGTCGGTTCTGCAATTTTCATCTTCTCATTAACGTATAGTAGTGGTCTAAGTTAGGCTGAGTGGTTGTTGGAGTTCCACTAAGTTTCTATGAACTGGAGTTTCCTGAACGCACCATGCTGCGTGTGGGAGGGGCTACAAGCTAATGTTTTTAGCCTTATAGCCCCATGAAGCGGTTGCTTGTGCTTATCTCAGTAACAATGCATGGATGCACAATGTACATGGAGAGTGTTAAGATGTCAGAAACGTCATCGCAGGAAAGGTTCAACATTTTCCCTGAGAGGGAAAATAAAAAATAGAAAAATATCATAAGGTTCAGGAGGCCCGAGCAGGCTTGTCCCGCTTTGCACAGCCTGGTCTCACTCTCTGTCGGTCCGCCAGCTCGCCTCCTGCGAGCCGACATAAGGCACGATGTGAGCTCTGAGTCAATGGCGTAAGAATGAGGAGTGTTTCAACCGGGGACTGAAAGATGTGGACGACCGGAGCTCCTTTGTGGTTTGGTCCACACAAACCCTCAAACTACAAAAACAGAGTTGTCGATGTTTGCGTCTTCTGCAGCAGACAGTTTGTCTCTATTTGATTTCTAATGTCAGCTGGCACACCGCTGAGCGGGTATCGAGGAATATGAGTCGATTTCCATGGATGAGCCAATGAGCGTTTAGATCCCGCCCACTTTCACTGATTGACAGAAAGACCCATTCTGCTGGAAAAGCTCTTCATGAAATAAATAAGCCATTGTGAAAAACAGCAACATGAAATAAAACAAAGCTACTTTGGAAAAAATTGATTTTGAAATACGAGCTTCTGAAAAAAGACAGAATTATAATAATATTCCACATGATTAAAAATTAATATTTTAAAATGCTGTTTTAAAATAATGAACATGTTTTTAAAGCAAAATGAAATATATTGAATAAAAATAATGGCTAATTTAAAATCAGTGTGCAGGTTTTTCACAATTTCATGATCTTTTTAAATATTTATGGGAGATTTATTGGTTGATTGTGTATTTGCATGGGGTCATATTTATTTATCGAAATAAATATTTATTTATTTAATTATGAACAGTATAGGACTCCATAATAAACACTCCAGTACAGAAAGAAAAGAGACCTCAAGTCAAAAACAGGCCTACTGGTGACCTTGGCACATATTGGGCAGCCGTGATGCAGCGGTCGACCCATGATCGTAAAATTTGCAGATTCGATTCCCGCCTGTCGAATTGTCCTTGGGCAAAAAACTGAACCCCACCTTGCCTCTGGTGGGAGGTTGGCGCCAGTGTTCGGCAGCTGAGCCGCCATCAGTGTGTGAATGTGTGTGTGACTGGGTGAAAGGGTCTGAGACTGTAAAGCACTTTGGGCCTTCGAAAGAGTGTAGAAATTGCTATATAAGTATACGCCACTTACCAGTTACCATATTATCTGCTACTGGAGGCAGGAATGAAGCACATTTCTGCAATAAAATATACATGCATATATAGAATCCATTAAATGCATAATAACAAGAACATAGAAAATATAATGGAACCCCTGTTGATCTCCACAATACCCCTGTTTGGATCTCCGAAGAGAGCCAAAAAGAAAGTGCAAACCTAAAAGAAGAAACCCCACCCCACAATGTCCACACACACAAACAAAGCAACATAAGGACAAAACATCACAAACACAGTGCCACTTCATCCCCCTCACCCCCCTCCCCTCCTCCACCATCAAACCCGGGACCCCCCTGCTCATCATCCCCTGTCAACGGTGGAGGAAAGGAGGTGGACAACGAGTGAACCAAGAAACAAAAACCAAACAAACAAAAACGAAACCAGTCGAAGAAACAAAATAGCAACGAACACAAAACATTAAATCACAACAGACATAATCACACCTGGCCCAACTCACCACAAGCCTGAAAATGCATTTCATAAAAACAACACAACATGTGTGACCTCACAAGTGCTGAAATCCCTGCAACAAAGAAAAGTACCACCTGTGGGGGTTTGAAAGGAGAGTCATGCCACCCGAAGGGAAAACTCAATTATCTCATAAATCTCTGAAAAAGAAAGATCATGATGAGAACTGATGATGCAGCTGCTTGGGTCAGCTGGTTCTGTCAGAGATGAGAAGAATAAGGAAAAGAAAGCAAAGAAGGGGAAGGCAAAAGAAGATCCTTTCAGGAAACTGGTGCCACAGAATCTGCAACAAAAAGGACCCGTGGAAGAGAAACCAGAACAGACAGGAGCTGTCAAGGAATTGGAGAAGCCGCCTAGAGAGGATGGAGCTGCTCCAGATCAAGAGGACAAGGCGGATGTTCACTGTTATGCAGATGATACCCAGCTCTACCTCTCCTCCAAGCCTGATTCCACTCTTCCACCTGCCTCCCTCTCCAAATGCCTTCTTGAAATAAAATCCTGGTTCACTGCAAACTTCCTTAAATTAAATAGTAACAAAACTGAACTCCTCATCGTAGGAACAAAGACCACCCTAAATAAACTCCCTAACTTCTCCATTTCTTTCGATAACTGCTCCATCCTTCCCTCCCCACAAGTTAAGAGTCTGGATGTCATCCTTGACAGCACTCTTTCCTTTACTGCCCACATAAATAGCATCACCCGGACGGTCTATTTCCACCTCCGAAACATCCGCCGTCTCCGCCCCTCTCAGACCTCACTCCACAGCCATTCTAGTCCACAGTCTCATCACCTCTCGTCTGGACTACTGCAACTCCCTTTTATCCGGACTCCCTTACAAAGCCATTCACAAACTACAACTGCTCCAAAATTCTGCTGCCCGAATCATAACACAAACCCCCTCAAACATGCATATCACACCTGTTCAAAGCTTCACTGGCTACCAGTGCCTCTCCGGATTAATTATAAAATCCTTATCTTGACCTACAAAGCCCTCCATAACCTCGCCCCCCCATATCTGTCTGACCTTATCCATGTTGCCATTCCCACCCGCTCCCTTAGGTCTGCCTCTTCACTCCAGCTTGCTACACCCACCGCTCGGCTCGTCACTATGGGGGGCAGAGCATTCAGCCGCTCTGCCCCCCAGCTCTGGAACTCACTCCCACAGTTTGCTAAAAATCTGAAAACCCACCTCTTCAGACAAGCATACCCACCCTAATTCATTTTATGATTACAATGTCTTGTTTGTTTTTGACTAATATGTCTTTCTTTTAACTGTATTTTATTGTTCTCTATCTGTAAGGCGACCTTGGGTGTCTAGAAAGGCGCCATATAAATAAAATTCATTATTATTATTATTATTATTATTATGATGATGTATATCAGGACAACCTGGTGTTAGAGGAAGCTGAAAAGCTGCTGACGTCTCTGACGGGCCAGACTTATTGTGAAGATGTGCTAGTCTTTGCTGTGCCTGTATACACGGCCCTCACAAACCACTAGCACAAAGTCACTTTGACCCCAGGTTCTCAAAAGAAAATCAAAACATACAAAGATCACGAGATAAATAACACTCATATACAGGTACATAAAATCAAAACACTCCAAAAAGTTCCTGTTAAGAGAAGAGGACCAGTCAGTTTGAATCGATGGTTACAAACGCAAAATCGAAGGTTGATTAGTTCGAAACAATGGTTAAGAACGCATGATTCAATTGAGTGGGAGGGAGAACTCAACCACCTGGATCCTTTCCTCTTTTGAACTTGACCTTGATGTTGTTGAAAAAGTCGGAGGGAAACTCAACTACCTCATGTGCTTCTCCTCTCCCAAGTCCCCCCACTAGGGGCCCTCCAGCCCTATTGTTGAGGTGGGGAACTTTAAGAGCAAATGTCTCCTGTGGCTAGCAACCCAGGGATTATTCTGCCTCTGTGTGAGTTGAACCTTCTTGGGAAACCGCTGGATCAGCTGCTGCCTGGAGGTCCTGCTGAACACGTGTTAAAGGGGGCCTCGGTTCAGCTGCTGCTGTGTATTGGCTCCAATGAAACCAGGTGTTACCTTTCCCTTGGACCCTCACTGCATGCAACGTTCTCTCCGGAACATGGAAGGAGCCCGTCCAACATGCTCCAGACCATCTCTGTTTGATGACCTTTAAAAGCACCCAGTCAGGACCTGCGTCAGTCTCAGTGGTTACACCTTCTGGTCTCTTCGCCGCCTGTTTGGAGAAAACTGATACAAAACTTTGGAGATAATTTTAATAATCAGATAATCAGGGTGAAACATTGTGTTATTTGAAGTTCCTGGGCATGGAAACTGTGACTGTGGCCCTTTAAAATGTTCTATCTGCCACTCATGTGGGTCAAACTCACGCTCTGAATTACTGAGCATCTGATTGACATCAGAGCATATGTTAGAGTGCTAACCCCATATAATTTGGTCTGGTTTAGTATGTATGTGTGTGCTGTACGTCCATCATCCTGTTTGATAAGCAGTTCCCAGACGAACCTGCTTTGTCACAGCTCCCTGTCCTAAGTGCATCTCATCTTCCTGTTTTTTCTAACATCCCTCAGAGGGAAGACGTTGCCTTTCTTCACTGCTCAGTCCTGTCAGACGTCATCAGATCCTCCTTGCTGCGTTTCAATTGCTTTTGCATACGCTGGTTTCCCAATCACCTCTGACCTCATGTCGTCCCCAGAGCCCCTGGTTCTCTTTATCTACCTTTAGCCATGTCACCAACACAACTCCAACTAAACAAAAACATAATTCACACGCCCAACTACAAATGGTTTGTTAAAATACAGACAAAGCAAAGAACTATACAGTCCATAAATTTTAACACAATCGAAACTTTAACACAAAAGCACAAAATACACAACACTTAGGTATAACCCTTAAACAAAATAACCAATTTCACTGAAGTCTGCTAGTATGTAACTAGTATTAACCTTCATGTCCTCCCCACTTTTTCTATTTATTTTTTTGTGCTCCTACTTCCACAGACTCCTGCCCTGTGGTGACACCGTCAGGTTTCCAGCAGAGCTGCTGCTTACAGCACAGACATGGCTTCCAAACTCACATACGCAGCCATGCACTTCATTCACACCAAAACCACATAGCAGAACAGACAACACTGCAGAACCTATACTAGCCTATACGCGTTTATTTACAACACCATGATATTTTGGTCTCTCAGTCCTACTACGCGATTTTGGCCCCTCACCAATCTTTAGTATCTTTGAGACTGTCCAATTTTGTACTTTGGGGGTCCTCAACTTCCCGGGACAACAAATCCAACTACCAGCTGGACACTTGATCACTTTTTTTTCTTATTCTGTAAACCTTATTTTCACTTTTCCTTAATACTTTACTTATTTTCCCAAATGCACAATTCTACAATTTTACGGAGTTATTCACTTTGTGGAAAACACACTAGATTTGCCCACGCCCAGTTCAGAATTTGATTAATAGGTTTTGTAGGGTGCACCTGTGTTGTCAGTCCACTCGTGAGAAACCCTTCATCCAGGCCATATTTACTCAGGAAAAACCGTCCTAGACCACCCTGTCCATGCCTCCGAATTGTTGCCATCTTGTCCGGCCTTCGCAGATTCGAATGGTTCAGGATGTCCAAAAATGAAATGTACAGTTGGGAAACGAAAAGACACACAAGAGTCTGTATGAATTTTCAACCCTTTTGCAAAAGGGGAGAGGTGGAAAAACACGACCTGTTAGGCTCTGTGGCTGTCCAATCTCTCCGTCCTCAAGGCAAAAAGGCTTTTTTATTATTCAGTAAGGGAAGATGAAAACATACAAAATACGTCATTAGAATGGTGTGTTTTTGTCTAGTCAGCATTGCAGGTGTTGTGTCTTCATAAACACTCCAGTACAGAAAGACAAGAGAACAAGTCAAAAACAGGCCTACTGGTGACCTCTGCACATATTATCTGCTACTGGAGGCAGGAATGAAGCACATTTCTGCAATAAAATATACATGTATATATAGAATCTGTTAAATGCATAATAACAAGAACATAGAAAATATAATAGAAACCCTGTAATGCATAATGAAAAGACCATAGAAAATATAATAGAACCCTTGTTGACCTCCACAGCCGCAACTTCAACGCACACACACGCAGTTTGTGTCTGAGAGCCAGTCAATTTACATGGAACATATACTATACTATTAACTATACTCTATTATTAACTGTTTTACTTATAAAACTCTTATTCAAATAAAATAAAATACCCACATGAAAAAATCAACAAGTAAATAAATCAGTAATACATTTCTGTTTATTTAGTCTTCTATATCTGCTGTTTTCTGACTTAAACGTCCTTATTAACACTTTTGAATAAAACTATTAAACACAAAAGAAGACTTAGATTTTATGGTTCTGTAACCTCCATCAATGGGTTCTTCTGAACATGGTTTCTCTTGCCTTCTTCTCACTGCTTGACACTTGGCAGCACTTCCTCCCAAGCAGCTGAGCCCCTCAGTGTGGATGAAGATGATTGTCAGTAAATCTGGACTGTTTACACAAATCCGTAAAGGAGAAACAAAATTCAGAAACCGTTTTTGGATTTTCTGTCTTATGACTTTTTGCAAATTTAAACCCCGGTCACAAGTTATTTTAGAGCAGCCGGTCAGCAACTCCTATATTTTTATACTGAGGTCAAACTAATAAAAGAACGGGCGCTGTTCACTGGAGATCAGAACAATCGTTACAGATTCCTGAGATCAGAGAAAGGCTCCAAAACGGATGGAAATGTATGTTGGTGACACCAAATAAGTGCAGCCAAGATGCACAATAAGCATGTTTAAGATCACCCAGGTGGACGCAGCGTTGCGCAGATCACCTGGTGTGTGACGTAGGTTTTTGCTCCAACATCACCTGTCAATCATCACAAAAATATCATGAGAAAGGGGCGGGATCAAACAGTCATATACCCCACTGTGATTGGTTGGTTCCTCAGCAATGCACACAAGACTGAAAAAGTGTCATTTATACAAACTGCTGGGACACATTAATATTACACTTTCATAATAAGGCGGGGGCCACAAAATATCATCTTGGGGGGCCACAATTAACCCGCGGGCCACAAATTTGAGACCCCTGATGTAAACTAAAGGCACAATCAGATGAAACTAAAATTCTTCCAACCTGTTCATGTTTGAGTTTTTCATTAAAAAATTGTCTCCCTAAAAGTCCAAATGTGAGTCTCAGATGGTTCCACAGGAGACAGCTTCATGCATCCACAGAAGGCAGTCAGAGGGGGATCTTTCCACGAGCTGCAGCATCCACAGGAGTTTTAGAGTTTCGTCTCTGTGTTATTACCAATTCAGACCCAAGGTGAAGCCATGAATCCATCCATCTTCAGACCCTGCTGTATCCCTATAGGGGTCACAGGGTTTGGTGTTGGGCAAAGTCTGAACGGTTCACCAGTTTGTTGCATGGCCCAGAAGTGAATCCATGCATCAAAACAACAGATGACAGCCTTGTGGGAACCTTCCAAATAGCAGCAAAACATTCAACAGCATGTTACTTTCCAGATCCACCTTAAAACGTATAGATTATGTCCATACTCTTGTAATTGTATGCTGTTAGAGTGGTTCAGGGCTGGGCGTCGGAGCTGGGTCACTTTTGGTGGCTGGTTCAGTGGCGGAACCACCGTCGGCACCCGTAGCTGGCGAGTTGGACTCTTTCGGCTTAATCAGCAGCTTTGCAGCCTCAGCAAGAGATTTTCCAGTTGTCTTGTCAGTCTTCTTCTGAACACATTTTCGGAAGAATCCCGTTTTATATTCAACTGCGGCGCCGATGACGATGACTCCGTGGATAATAATACCAATCACCACACCCGCAGAAGAGCTCGTCTCCTTGTAGAAAGGGTTCTTGGTGGCCAGGCTTTCCTCGTCACTCACAGAGTTACTGACTTTGCAGAAGAACTCTTTGATCTTCTCCGTGTCCGCATCGTTCTTTATCTCCTTTTTCTTTGCTGACCTTTTCCAGTCTCCGCCGTCTTCTTTCCAGAAATAGCGGACGGTTCCGGCACCAGTGACATCTCCTTGACAGTCCAGCTTACAGTCGGGTGAGGTTTCGCTGCACGCCAAAGGTTGAACCACAACCATTGGGACAGGAACTGGTTTGATGATTTTTACTTGATATCCGACATGTTGGGTTTGATCATTAATCCTAACAGTGTATATTCCAGCGTCTTTCTCTGTTAGTTTGGATATTGATAATTCTCCAGTTTCAAAGTTCAAGTCGACTCGGCCCTCAAACCGACCGTAACTCAGCAGCTTAGACGTGCTGCTGAGCTGCTCCACTAACCTGCTACCTGCAGGCGTCATCCATGTTATGCTGCTGATCGAGGACGTCAAGACCGCAGGTTTCAGCGTTAAATTTCCGCCGAGAGTGAACTCTTTGTTTTGAAGCTCGGTTTTAACGAACCCCAGAACCACTATCAGAACACACAGACCGATCAAGGAACCCATGGCTACGGAACCGCGTGGATAGTTGTCCTTGTTGATCAGAGAAATCGTCGAATTTCTCGGACTTCCTCCTTTCTCACACACCCAGTGCCTTAGTTTTCCCCCTTTTTTGCCTTCATGGGCGTAAACCGTCTTGCGGTTTACAGATTTGTCATTTGCCACCTACCGGTGAGGAGGCCGAACTGCTCTGACTGCATGTTTTTCTCTCGTGGTTGCTGAGCAACGAACACAACATCTCTCCTCACGCCAAATTAAACTGAAACAACATTAATATTGTCTGTAAACATGAATCCACATTTTATGGGTTTTTTGTTTCAAAATAATATAAATTTGATAATTGTACTCTTTAAAGACTCACTCTGATGAAAATTGGGTTTTAACATGTTCTTGTGGCATTTTATTGATAGAGGAAGTACGTTCAGAAAATTACGCTCAAAATTGCATGGCTGAGTTTTTCTTTTTATAAATTGTTGTGAATCAGGAGCAGAGAAAAAAGATCATAGTTGTGACGTTGCAATGATACTCAGCAGGTCACAAGCTCTTAGCTCCGCTCCATTCTGATGCATCCACTTGCAGACAAATAAATCCATGAACGTCTTTGTTTACTGGTGCCTTTTTTGTTGCACCAGTAATGTTAAGTAAGGGGTGTGAGGGACTCTAAGCTAGTGGGAGAGAGTGTGAACAGACGGATGACAAGAAGTAGGGACAGAATTTCTGACGATTTCCTGCAGCACTGAAGAAACTGTGTCCTAGAAATGACACAGGTCGTTTTATTTAGGACAAAAAGGCAACGATCATAATTAAAAGACCACTGGGAACACTTTGTAAATAGATCAAGACATGATCTGAGTGGGAGTTCAACACAAAATATATGTGGTTATGTAAAATTTCTTACTACACGTAACATTCCAATTACTCTGGGAGAATACAACTTTTAGCTTAATATCTCCTTGAATGTGTGTGTTATTTGAACAAAGACCTAGACCTGATTCCTACACTTTCAGTCTTTTTTCCCCACTATCCACTGTTGGAAAAATCAGTTTAACATCCTGGAAAGAGGAAAAGTAAAAGACATGAAAGCACTTTTAGAGAAAATTGTTGTGATTTTGGTGCGTGTCATTCAATAATGGAAACAATTTGTAGAAAATGTATCTTGGGAAAGGATCTAGCTTGTATAGAATTGTTATCTTATTTTTAATAAGAAACAAGAAACTTCTTACCAAATATTACACTGCAAAGACTTATTTAAGAAAATTTAAACCCAATATTGAAATAATGTGTATCATTTGTAAACTTTAAATTGAAATTGATTCTCAAACACTTTTTTTTAATCATGTTTATGTTTGGCTTTGCCCCATTTCTCAATCTTTTGCAGCAAATATTCTGTGATTTCTTTAGTTACAAATTTACACTCTCCTTTTCTTTGCCTTGGAAACATGTATTATTTAGCTGTCCCCACAATAAGAAAAGTTTAAACTTTTTATGAACTTGTTCTTTCTTCCTGCTAAATAGTTCATTCATATGTATAATTTTTTTCTAACAAAATTCCACATTTTCTTAATTTTGTTTTTACATTTTTGTACTTAACCTGGCATTTACAATAAAGTTTCAGGGGGAAAAAGACAATGGGGTTACATCTTGGTTCT
>JAUDJI010001412.1:0-10635 GCA_037389245.1 Oryzias sinensis
GTCAGTTTGTGTTTGTTTTGTGTTCAGCAGTGGCAGTCCTGCCCTTCCACAGTGGCCATCTGTTAGGGCAGCATAGGGATGTCTTGTCAGAAGTGTTAGAACATGCTCTCGTCTCCTTTTTCAAGATGACAGAAACTAAAAACAGAAAAGATTGCTGTCAGAACAAGATAGATGTGGACATCTCCTGTGTCAATATATGTCAAGCTGAGATAGATGGCTGTTTTATGTGGACTCTTCGTCGCACCTCAACAGTCAACTTCTTTTCATAGGTACACACTGCTACAGATTCAGTTTAGAATCAGGAAATCTAACAATTTGAAATACCCAGTATTTGCAGCTATGTCAAGTCAATAATGTTTTTGGAAAGTCTAAAAGAACAATTTTCCTGCTGCTTAGCAAAGATAAATAACATTAAGTTTGTTGTCTGTCTCCCAGATTACAAAGACCTCCACAAGGCTAACATGTTGATGTTTCTTGCACTCAGTCACCGTGGCCTCTTCAGTCAAAGCAGAACTTTAACAGTGTTCTTTCTACCTTTGTCCCTACTACTAAAATGTTTCATCTTCTACAAGTTACAAAGAGTTCTGGAGTGAAACATGTACTTTTTAATGTACAGTCATTGGCCACTGTATTAGGTTCACCTTGCTAGTACTGGGTTGGACTTTACTTTTGGCTTAAGAACCACCTTAATCCTGGATGGCATGGATTCAAAAAGGTTCTGGAAACATTCCTCAGAGACTTTTGTCCATATTGACATGACAGCATCATGCAGTTGCTGCAGGTTTGTCTGCTGAACATCCATGATGTCGATCTCCCGTTCCACCACATCCCAAAGGTTCTCTATTGGGTTGAGATGTGGTGACTGTGGAGGCCGTTTGAGTCCAGTGAACAATTGTCATGTTCTAGAAACCAGTCTGAGATGATTCCAGCTTTATGACATGGCGCCTTATCCTGCTGGAAGTAGCCATCAGAAGATGGAACACTGTGGTCAGGAAGGGATGGACATGGTCAGCAACAATGCTCAGGTAGGATGGAACATGCTCATTGGTACTAAGGACCCCAAAGTGTGCTAAGAAAATATCCCCCCACGCCATGACACCACCACCAGCCTGAACCATTAATTCAAGGTAGGATGGATCCATTCTTTCATGTTGTTGTCACCAAATTCTACCATCCGAACGTGGCAGCAGAAATAGAGACTCATCAGACCAGACAATGTTTTTCCAGTCTTCTATGGTCTGGTCTAATTTTAATGAGTCTGTGTGAATTGTAGCCTCACTTTCCTGTTCTCAGCTGACAGGAGTGGCACCGGGTGTGGTCTTGTGATCATCTGGGCCATGTCTACCTGCCTAAATCCATTACGTTGCATTTGCATTAACTAGGTAAATGGCATGGCGTAGACCTGTATAGCGCTTTACAGTCACAAACTCATTCACGCATTCACACACTGATGGCGGCTCCACTGCCGAGCACTGGTGCCAACCTTCCACCAATGGCAAGGTGGGGTTCAGTGTCGTGCCCAGGGACCCTTTGACACATGAGTGGGCAAGGCAGGAATTGAACCTGCAATCTTCCAATCAGAGGTCAACCGCCATACCGCTGTACTACGGCCGCCCAAAACGCCGCCTACTGGACTGGATCACTTTCACTTCAACATCTTTGAGTCAACAGTGTAATAAAGAAGCAGGAGACACGAGAGAGTCATCTGTGTATTTTTCTTCTAGACTGATGATCTTGGAATCTGGTCAAGGAGCTTAACCCCAAGTGGCAGACGGAGGGAAAAAAACATTGATGACAAAATGACGTGATTTAGCAGTTGTAGGAGTTCTCAGCTCCCCTGGCCACTGCCCCCCTAGAGATGGTTCCTCACAACATGCTCTCTATGGCGCCCCACAGCTGCTTTGGGACCAGATAGGTGCAACTCTCAGCAAGGAGGGGGCACAGATGAATCCAGACTCAACAAAAGACAGAAGAACCCAAGTAACCAGGTTCCAATCTCTAAAGTCAATGGTGGCGCCTCTCCAGTCCATCATTCTGCCTTAGGGTCCTCCTTTACCATCATCTCTCTGAAGCTTCTGTTCCATCACAGCATTTTTTTAGAATGTGACACAACTATTGATTTCTTGTTTTTTAGTGCCCCAAACATTTTCTGAAATAGCTCAAAATCTTAATATTTATTGCAGCAGGATCTCATTTGATAGTATTGTTGATTCACACCTGATGCTCCAAAGAACAAAATCACTGTGATTTTAAAGCCCTTTGCCCCTTTAAACATAAGGGAAAATAACCCAGAGTTATCAAAACAATAATTTCTGACCCAATTGAGAAAATTCTTTCTGCTTTTTCAAAGGACTGTAATGTGTTTTTTTTCTCTACTAGTCTGTACTTAAAAAGCCAATAACTTCAAATGAAACCTTTTTTCGTATGAAGTGTTTGTTATAACAAGCTCCACTTCATATGATTGTGTGAATTTTCTGAAAACCCTTTACTGAACACAGCATGAGTTGATATTTGTTTATGATATTAGTCAAAGGCTGTTTTCTGAAGGGGTTCTAGAATTAATGTCAACAGCTCCATTATGTTTTTATGGCCCCTCCCTTCCTTTCATAACCTTTTATTGATTCTACCTTGTTATCGGAATTGAAGGAGCAGCAGACAGAGCTGGATACCAGATGAATGTTTGACAGTGCTGTGGGAGGCTGAAGGATATTACTGGGGTTTTTTATTACATCATCTTAGCCCATGTGTCTCTTCAAGGACTGGGCAGGTGGTGAAAGCAGTATAGGCAATCAGCAAATACGTGAAGAGGTGCAACTTGCTGCCGAACAACGGCCAGAGGGAGGCTGGTGCAGAGATCGCTTTAAAGGGAAAACAAGGCTGGCTCTTGTCAGAGCTGCTTCTTTTTCGTCCTTCTCATCTGGGCTCGCACAGCTTCAGTATCTTTACCTTCTAGATTCACAGGTGACACATTCAGTTTGTAGAAGAGTCTAACTGGTTGAACTTTTTTGCTGAGACTGGATTACATTAAGCAAACAGAGATCCTACAGGAAGAAGCGACTTTCCTAGTGGGGGTCATCACATTTCTTGTGTGTTTGGCTGCACAGTGATGATGGTTTGACCCTTCCAGCCTCATGCTGAAGGGTTCAGGTCTAATGTGGCTGACGTCTTTGCATGACTTTCTCTGGGTTCAGAGTTGTTCATTGTTGTGAAGGTGGATTCTTGGCATGGATGAGAAACTGCCAGCACATAGAGAGTGTCCACTGCTGTGATCGAATTCATGTGATTCAGTTTATTTGACTCTCCCCGTTGGTTGGGTAGCTTTCGGGTTGTTTTACTACCCCACTGGTAAACTGCTCAGGAAGTCTCAAAATAACAGAGTGAACAAACCTTTTTTAAAGAAGACAGCCACTCGAAGTCCAGGGGTATTTCGGTAATGCTTTCTTTTACAGTACAGTACTTACAGTGTACTTAAGTGGTATTTACATGATACTTATAGTGTAACTACTGGGTACTTTCAGGATACTTACATGGTACTTTTTTATGGAATTTACTGGGTACTTACAGTGTGTTTACATGGTACTTTCTATGGGACTTTACTGGGTACTTACATGGTACTTTTTGTGTCTACTCTGTACTTACATGGTACTTACTGTGTATTTATATGGTACTATTTGGTTCATACCTATGTGGTACATACTGGGTATTTATAATATTCTTACTGGGTATTTACATGTTGTGCAAAGGTGTCTTTTATGGTACTTACCACATGTAAGAACAAGGTAAGTACAAATAAAGTACCTTGACCTTTAGGTCTGCACTCGCTGCATGTTTCATGGTATTTACCATGAATTTACCACAGAAACTACCCCTTAAGTACACTGAAACTGTAACTGTAAAAGAAAGTCAGCCCTATTTCCACTCAACTACATGGTACTTTCANNAACTGTAAAAGAAAGTCAGCCCTATTTCCACTCAACTACATGGTACTTTCAGTAGTAAATGCTGGGTATGTTCACGTATTACCTTCCCGTACAGTGTACATGAACACACTTGGTCTTCTGACCTCACCAAATGAGACAATGCTAACCTGTTGGTAAGGGTAAAGTAACTACATTGTAAAAAATTATACTGGCCTGATTACTTCTTGTAACATGAGGCAAGTTTAAAGAGAAACAAGACAGCAGTGAAAACAACAATCTTTAATATGATACATGTCTGCAGCATACAAAGTGTCATCACAATGAAATAGGTTTTAAGTACAAAACAGTACAAAGGAGAATTCTAAAAAACACATTATTGGCCTGAGGGTCATGCTTTTTGTCCATCAAAATTCTTTCAGCAGAGTTTGGTAACGGTACAGGACTTCTTCAGGGTTTGTAACTGCAAGAAAATTCACAATATGAGCTCAAGTGAACATAAAAAGCATAACGACTTTGATGAAGTACAAAATATATTTTACTTATTTAATCATTTCTGTAATGAGTTTGATAAATTTCTGTGAATTCTTTATCGCTTCGACTGTAATGCTTGAAATTAATCAATTATTCTCATTTAAAAACATGATAATAAATTATTCAAAACTTAACTTTTTTAAAATATTGTTCTAAAAATTAACTTGTTTTAATATATATTATATAATGTCAGGAAAATATGTAAAACAACAAGGCTAAATATTTACTTTTAATACTAAAAACACCCCGAGTGTGTGTTTTTGTTAAGTAGCTCGGGGCAAGTAAAGTAGCAAATTCCCAGCGCACTTGAATGCAGCACAACTACCCCCAAAGTGAACGTGCAGATTAATCCGGAGAGCCTCGAGGCGCGCGCAACAGTTTGAATTTCTCTTCATCTGGCAGGTAAGCCAGTGTTTTTTTTTTTGTTTTTTTTAAATATTGGATAAATTACATGTAAATATTTAAACTGATCAAACTTTATAAAGAAGCTAACCTCGTGATTTCAAGCCACTATCTGTGTGTTTGAAACGTGACGTAAGAGCATGTCTACCTTACTGCAATAATTTCAGTTATTTCATGTATACATTTTCAAAGTTTGTATTGAAAATCTACAAACATTGTTGTTACTTACCAGGAGAGAGGCACCTGTAAAACAAGCACGTAGCCCAAATGATAACGTCTGTTGTTCTGTGCTCGTTTGACTGAGCGCACGTCTTTCTGGGAAAATCAAAGAAAGGCGATTATTTAAAATAATGATGACGTACTTCCGTCTTTTTACCGCTTTAGATCAGCTGTGGTGAAGAAGACATTCCAGACGAATCCACAGGAGAGTAAGCTAAAATAAGTTAAATCCTCCAAGTGGACATATTATTTACATTAATGAAGAGTTTAACTGTCTTTTCCCCATTTTCTTTTCTTCGCCGTTTTTATTTTATTTTTATTTATTTTCAAATATGATAGAGACAACAATAACACCCAACAGTGAATGTAACTGTTTGAAAATTAAAACATATTTTTGTGAATAACTGTGTTGAATTTGAAATTGCCTATTTATTTATTTTTTCCTTTTCTTTTACACTGCAATGTTTTTCATGCTAATGCAAATTGTAGGTGCGAATAATATTTATAAAGAAGAAATACACACAGCAATTGCCAATTAAAACATTGCTTTTGTCATTCTTTGTGTAAACAAATTAGATTTTTTTATGGCAATTTTGATTTTTTTTTCTTTGATTTCTTTTTTGTTGTTCTTGTTTATGTCACTAAAATATAAAGTTGTGAATAATTTATTATCATGTTCATAAATGAGGATAATTGATTAATTTCAAGCATTACAGTCCAGTCCAGCCCCTCTCCTGGTAAGTAACAACAATGTTTGTAGATTTTCATTACAAACTTTGAAAATGTATACATGAAATAACTGAAATTATTGCAGTAAGGTAGACATGCTCTTACGTCACGTTTCAAACACACAGATAGTGGCTTGAAATCACGAGGTTAGCTTCTTTATAAAGTTTGATCAGTTTAAATATTTACATGTAATTTATCCAATATTTAAAAAAAACAAAAAAAAAAACACTGGCTTACCTGCCAGATGAAGAGAAATTCAAACTGTTGCGCGCGCCTCGAGGCTCTCCGGATTAATCTGCACGTTCACTTTGGGGGTAGTTGTGCTGCATTCAAGTGCGCTGGGAATTTGCTACTTTACTTGCCCCGAGCTACTTAACAAAAACACACACTCGGGGTGTTTTTAGTATTAAAAGTAAATATTTAGCCTTGTTGTTTTACATATTTTCCTGACATTATATAATATATATTAAAACAAGTTAATTTTTAGAACAATATTTTAAAAAAGTTAAGTTTTGAATAATTTATTATCATGTTTTTAAATGAGAATAATTGATTAATTTCAAGCATTACAGTCGAAGCGATAAAGAATTCACAGAAATTTATCAAACTCATTACAGAAATGATTAAATAAGTAAAATATATTTTGTACTTCATCAAAGTCGTTATGCTTTTTATGTTCACTTGAGCTCATATTGTGAATTTTCTTGCAGTTACAAACCCTGAAGAAGTCCTGTACCGTTACCAAACTCTGCTGAAAGAATTTTGATGGACAAAAAGCATGACCCTCAGGCCAATAATGTGTTTTTTAGAATTCTCCTTTGTACTGTTTTGAACTTAAAACCTATTTCATTGTGATGACACTTTGTATGCTGCAGACACGTATCATATTAAAGATTGTTGTTTTCACTGCTGTCTTGTTTCTCTTTAAACTTGCCTCATGTTACAAGAAGTAATCAGGCCAGTATAATTTTTTACAATGTAGTTACTTTACCCTTACCAACAGGTTAGCATTGTCTCATTTGGTGAGGTCAGAAGACCAAGTGTGTTTGTACACTGTACGAGAAGGTAATACGTGGCATTTACTACTGAAAGTACCATGTAGTTGAGTGGAAATAGGGCTGACTTTCTTTTACAGTTACAGTTTCAGTGTACTTAAGGGGTAAGTACCAAGTAATATTCAAGTGAACATACCCAGTATTTAGTAATGAAAGTACCATGTAGTTGAGTGGAAATAGGGCTGACTTTCTTTTACAGTTACAGTTTCAGTGTACTTAAGGGGTAGTTTCTGTGGTAAATTCATGGTAAATACCATGAAACATGCAGCGAGTGCAGACCTAAAGGTCAAGGTACTTTATTTGTACTTACCTTGTTCTTACATGTGGTAAGTACCATAAAAGACACCTTTGCACAACATGTAAATACACAGTAAGAATATTATAAATACCCAGTATGTACCACATAGGTATGAACCAAATAGTACCATATAAATACACAGTAAGTACCATGTAAGTACAGAGTAGACACAAAAAGTACCATGTAAGTACCCAGTAAAGTCCCATAGAAAGTACCATGTAAACACACGGTAAGTACCCAGTAAATTCCATAAAAAAGTACCATGTAAGTACCCTGAAAGTACCCAGTAGTTACACTATAAGTATCATTTAAATACCACTTAAGTACACTGTAAGTACTGTACTGTAAAAGAAAGCGTTACCGGTATTTCATCAAACTGGTTGTTTCAACCAAACTCCATAAACCATATTTATGTCCAAAATCAATGTTTACAGAAGTGCTGAAACGACTGGATCTGACAATTACACTGTCAGGCAAATATGTCCAGGTCGTAGTGAACACTTGTACAAAGGTGAAGTAGGTGAGACGCAGGCCTGTTGTACAGATTTTGGATTTTTTCAACTCCCCTAAATCCTGCAAACTGCATAAGGAGCCATAAGTGCTTTTCCCAAATGTCAGGACCCTTGAACTCTCCTTCTTCACTGAGTCATTGTGAAATGCATGTTTTTGTCAGAAATGATGTTATGTTTGTATACTTCCAGAATTAAACTCTCGTTGTCCATGACGTAAAGGGACGCAGCTGTTAGCATGGGTTCTCGCATGTGCACGTCACTGTAAATATAAAATAACATTTTCTAACTTTTCTTTTACTGCAACATAAATTTTGCATTGCGATGCGGACAGATGGATGTCAGATGCAGACACGATAGAGGCGACGTAAACATTGCAATTGATTAAGGAACGCTCCATTTTTTGTGTCAACGCAGTGCGCTCCAGAGGAGGCTTTGGAGCGCAAACAGGACCGGCCCGCTTCTCCACACGAGCTAGCATGTCTCTGAGCAGAGCAGCCGGACTCGTAGCTCCATGTTTGCAGGCAGGGGAGGGGCCTTTGTTACGGTGTGGATCGGGAGGAGGCTTCGGACCGCAGTCCGTCCGGCCACTCGGCGTGAGCAAGCTGCTGGACTCTGGAGAACCGGGTGTCGCGGTAGAACCGGGTGTCGCGGTAGAACCCAGTCTGGCGGTAGAACCGGGTCTCCCAGCCGAGGAGCGGCTCTGAGACGGTGTGTGAGCTAACAGAGGTGGCTTTGAATGCAGAAATGCCGCTCAGTCCTGAGAAACTGTGTAAACAATCACGTGAATTCCTTTTTCCTGTCGTGTCCAGACAGAATAAAGGCTAAAGTTATTCCCACATGTTTATGTTCAGTCAAGATGCACGTTGCGGCAATGGCCGCACGGATTTGAACTGTATCCAAGGCTGAATGTTATTGTTAGCACGTATTAACCAAATCCTAACCCTTCTTCCAGCTCTGTGCGGCCAAGAAAAAAAGCACAGATTAAAAAAAATATATGAGCAACCAAGCACTTAATGAAACAATGATAAAATCACTTTAGAAGATCATCTCTCTCTATGCTGCAGGTTTGTTTATAACAGAACTCAATATTTTTGAGAGTTCTGCTTATATCAAAGGGATTTATTCCAACCAAAAGTAAATGGTAAATGGCATATACTTATATAGCGCGTCCTACCTTCTTTCGAAGGCCCAAAGCGCTTTACTGTCACAGTCCCATTCACCCATGCACACATACATTCACACACACATTCACACACTGTGGCGTATGTAACCGATAAAGTTTTCTGGGCCCATGAACACAGTTCAATTCTAATCAGATCTTTGATCCGTTCCACATGGAACTGGGCTACTGAATCAACAGTTCAACAAATCGTTTAGTCAGTCAATTTTCAGTCATACTGTAAACTCTTTAAAAAATGAGGTGATTCAATATGGAAACAAAATCAGCTAATCACCGGATCCATTTCTGCTGAGAAACTGTTCACTGCTGACCGGCACGTTCTGCTGTGCAGCTTTTGCAAATAGTTGCCCCAGTCCACCGTCTTCTCCTGTTCCTACCAGCAGAGGCAGGTATCCGGTGAAAGTGGGACATCCAGGCGCTGAGCAGGCATCAATCACAGCTTCTAGAGTTCCATCCTTAAATGTTCCAAGATGATAAGGCATCAGCAGCCTCTAACAACATGTGTTTTCCTGTTATTCAAAAGGTAGTAGATTAAAAAAAGGTTAAGTAGCTGTTTCAAGGGTTCCAGGTTATCAGTTTCTTCCCCAAACGGCAGAAATCTCTGTCAAATGTTCAGACTGAAATATGTCAGTGAGTTTATTTCTCATCTGCTCCTGATTTTCTTTGTTTTTTTTATTTTTACATTTCGGTGCTGCCTTGATTCAAAAGACTTCTATACATTTTAAGCTCATGTTTGCTCCTCTTGTCAAACATGAGCAGCTTCAGCCTGAATGCAGTCCAGATCCCTGTTAATTGGTAATAAAACCCTAACTTTGTGCCGATGGACGATACCATCGTCCATCGTGATGGGTGACTGACATCCCGATGGAGAGACACCATCGTGATGCCATGCCCCCGTCACGCTGCGAGTCGACACCATAAGCCGCGGTTACATGTGCAAAATATCTTGATAAGGATTATTGGTCAGATTAGAATCCAACCGTGGACATGGGCCCAGAAAACCTTTTTCAGATTATAAAAACATTCACATGGGTCACACTTTCGGTCGGAATAAATCATTCGCACATGCGCAGTAGTGTTTTTAAAAACCGGAAGCGAAACTTAGTTCCGCCGAGTGGCTACATACGTCAGCTCGGTAATATACAAGATGATCTCCTAAACGTGCTTTTATTAATGTTACGGTTATTATGAAACGCCTGTTGGCTCATCATTTTAATTTTAATCCATGTGGTCAGTGCTTTTTCTGAACGGAGCCAGGATTAGCAGTATGCTAACACGGGCTAACAACATTAGCATGAACATAAATTTTATGCGGGAAAGGCTGCAATCTGCATTTTGGCTGCACGTAAATATGTGGGACTGACATCAGCCTTTATTTTGTCGGGACACGACTGGAAACACAAATCCAGGTGATTATTTGAACGGTTTCTAAGGACTGGGCGGCCTTTCGGCTTCGAAGCTTTCACACTGCGTTAGCTAGCGCTCCGAGCTCTGCCCCGACACACTTTTACCGGGAGACCTGTCTCCTAAATTCCGGTTGCATGTTCACGTAGAGCTGCAGGACGGATCACAGTCCAAAGTCTCCCACACGTAACAAAGCATCCTTACTTCCCCTAAAACACAAAACTGTAAGTCCGTCTGCTCTGCTAGAGACACGGTCGCTCGCTCCACCGGTCTAATCAAACAGGACTTCTTTTCTATTTTCTTTTTAAGTCACTGCCCTCAGTTTAGACTGGATCATTGCAGATGAGTCATTATTTGGGAAATAAAATAAATAAAGTAATAAAGT
>JAUDJI010001413.1:0-10633 GCA_037389245.1 Oryzias sinensis
GGTGGTACCGCACGCGCGTTTCGGAGGCCTGGGGGGGGGGGGGGGGGTATGCGCGCGCGGCGTTAGCTGTTGTTATCGCCACATTGTGAGCCGCCGATGGCACCGACAATGCGCCCGGTCACGCCGCGCGTAATGTCATTGTAGGAGCCGCCGCTGGCGGGCCCCGCAGCTCCGTGTGGAAATTTCAGGACCTTCCCACGCCCCCCCCCCCCCCTCCGGAGTGGACGCGGCTGCGTGGAGAAAGCAGGACAACACTCTTTTTCTAACATGTGGCGGCGGAAACATGGCCGTCGGAACGCTCCCGTGGGCTTCAGCTGAGTAAGCGTTTCTCCCGCGGACGGCGCTTCGTTTTCCATGTTTTACTCGTTATTCGGAGGGGAGGGGGGAGGGGGGGAGGGAGAAAAAATAAGTTTAAACCGAGCAGAAAATCGGCGCGTTTTGTGGCGCATTCCTGATCCCGGTCATCCCGGGCGCACCAAAGCCGTGCCAGATTTACCGGATGACGTTTGGTTTGGCTAAAGTGCGCGTCTGGGCAATAAAATAACAGGACGCCTCCTCCTCCTCCTCCTCCTCCTGCTCCTGCGCTGACCGTTACCTCCCTCATTTACCTCCGCTTTCTCTTCTGTTGACAGTTTTCCTTCTGCAGCGGGAAGAGACTTTCTCCAGCGCCTGGAACATTTTACACCGACGGAGGGGTAATATGCCACATCAGGTGAGGATCAGCCCCCCCCCCACGCCACCCAGCTGAGGTGTGTGTGTGTGTGTGATTGTTTTGGGCGGTGCATCCCTCCACATTCCACCCCACGTGTGTGTGTGTGTGTGCCTTCCTGCCCCTCTCCCAGGGCAGTTTAATTTAACAATACAACCGTGCTTTAAAGGGCTGCAAGAAGCTGCACACATGCAGCTCGGGTGCAATCTGAGACGAGGCTTCTAAAAGCAGAAAAAGCTGCATGCCTTCCTTCCTGGAGGTTAAGAGTCTTTGCCGTGTGTGCGCGCGCGCGCGTGTTTGTGTGCGTGTGTGGCGGTGGGGTGCTGCTGCTGCTGCTTGCTGGGAAATGGGACGGTACCGAGGCACCTCAGCCTCTCATTCACCACAGAGACATTTAGTGTGCGTCTGTGGGAGTCAAGGAGCGGCGCTGTAGCAGAAAGAGAAGCTGTTTCCTTCAAAGCTGAATATGATGTGATGCATTTCAACCGTTTAGGAGAAAATTAGCTTTTATTTTGGAATCATAAAAGCTCCTATTCAATTTATTCACCCCATATGTTACTTTGTAAAGTTCAAATAGGCAAGAAAAAAGAAAAAACTCTCATCATTGTTTTTTTTTTTACTTTGATGAAAATTATATTTTTGGTGTTTTTAACCGGCATTTCTTTGGCGATGGAGGACATATATAAAGAAAGTTAAGCCTAAAACTGCATTTCTGAGTAAAACGGGAAAAAAAAGTTCCATTTGAAAAAGATCATATGTGTGACATAAGACATTTGCTGGGCGGGACGCAAGCTCCGCCCCCATTCTGATGCATCCGCCTGCAGACCAACAGATCCATGGACGTCTTTGTTTTCCCCGTCTGAGCTGGCAGCGGTAATGTCAGGCAGGGGCTGTGAGGGACTGTAAGCTAGCGGGAGAGCTCACGACTCGTAGATGAATTCCTAAAGAATTTCTTGCCGCGCTGCAGACACTATGTCCTAGGAAACAACACAGGTTTGGTCATTTTGGCTAAAAGCCGCATCATCATAATTAAAAGACAGCTGTGGCAAAATACGTCAGAGGATGATCGAAGGCGGGACCTTAACCCTTGTGCTATCTTGTGGGGTCAAAATGACCCCACCCTTACATTGACATGTTATCCCTACCATGACAAAGGTGGATAAAGGTACACCATACTAATGACACCAGTGATGATCAAAGATGAATGAAGAAAAACAAGGAGGCATCTTACCGTTGGAAGTGGGGTCATCTGGACCCCACAAGAGAGCCCATGGGTTAAAGAAGTTTCTACATTAGGTTTTTTAAATACATTTGAGACTGTAAAAAAGGCGATTAGATGTGCAGAAGTGGGCCATGTCAGCTCTAATACTCTGTATGGATTATTACTTTACCAATACCAATAATCACTACCGTTATCGATAAAAGCTGCAAAAATAGAGCTGCCAGCTTTTCATGTTCCATACCTGTTGTGCACATTGTTTTTTTTTTCTTCTTCTTTGTTTTGGCCAAGTTCTCATCCAATTCTCTCCATCTGTGTTTTTAAAGCTTTGATTGGACTCGTCTGGTTTGTTCCAATTATTGTTCCATTAGGGTTTGGAAAGCTTTGAGGAGCATGCGCCTCTATTTACCGAGATGATGGTTTTTTTTTGCAGCCGGTGCGTGTTTGCGTGTTTTTGCCGTGTTCTCACACGTAATAATCCGCTCAGGTTTGCGCTGCACGATGTTGTGAGTGAACACCCTGTTCTGCCCGCAGTTCTCCAACCACTTTCTTTTTGATTTTGCGGATTCTAAGCTTTCCATTGCAACGGTTTAGCGCGGGACCGCCTCTTGCATGAATGTTGGGTTTGTCGGAGTTTGTGTATTGAAGGTTTTGTCATTTTTCCTTGTTGCTCCTACATCATCTGAGCGCTCCTCGCTCCCCTGCTTCTACCTCAGTGGGATGCAGAGCGCCTTGTTTCTGTAATGAGGGGCTTGGTGGAGGAGCATGTTGTGTTCGAGAGGTATGTTTTTTTTTCTCCCATGCTGAGTTACCGACGCGTCATAAAACAGTAACAGATGTACGAGGTCTTCAGCATGTAGCGCGCTGGTTTGAAATGTGGGAGCTCATGTCTGCTTTTGCCCTATAACCATCAGTCTGAATATATTTTCTATACTTTTATGGTATTTATAGATTCATAACGGGCATAGTCTCTTATTATATGGTGGTCTCAAATGTGCGATGATTAGAATTGGAGGTAATTCCAGTCGGGGCATGGAAAGGGTAACCTTTTCATTTAGGAAATGGTGGAGGGGCAGTTATCTCAAAATAATTCAAAAAGTTACCCCCCTGAGGGGCATTTGCTTGTTCCCCTCGTACCCCGGCCTCCTCTACAGACTCAAACCTGCTTCCTCCAGTTGGTTATGGACAGAATGCAGGTGTTGCTGTGTTCGCCAGGCTGTACCATTTTTCTGTCTTTACCCTGTGATTGACTGGTGACCCTGTATGGGTGTCTGTTGCTCTTAACAGCTGGATTACCCCCCCCCCCACACACACACACACACACACATTACAGCCAACAGAAGGAAGCAGGTATGAAGGAAATGCTTTGTCCATTTGGTCCTGGGCTGTAAATCCACCTTTACTGCGTCACGCTGCACTTTCACCCCTCCCTGAAAACTCTCTTCCGGCAGATTTAGAGTAGACCGAGCTGAGGCTGAAATGAAGGGATGGTTTCCATGGAGACTTTGGGGACAGATTTAACAGTCTGGGCAGGTTGGAGCAGCTGAATTAATTCACATTTTTTGGTTCTAAATAATGACCATAAAACATGATGTTAGTCCTGCTGTCAAACTACTGACCGTGTATTGATCTTTGACATTCACGATCTACCAACCTGTCTGGTCTATGCGCTTCCTGCTGCTCCAATACCTGAATCAGGTGTGTTTAGTCAGTCAGAAAGACCTGATTCTCAGGAGAGAGAACTGTAAAACCAAGTTGTAGATCTCCATAACCCAGTGGTCCTCAACCTTTTGCTTAGGTTGGGGAGCACAACATTTTCTGCGACTGGCCTGTACGAGGCTGATGTGGGCGTCTGATTTTTTTTCTTTTTTGCCTCTAGATTAACTTTTGAGGGTAAAGTTGATCTCAGTCCTCTTTAAAATAGCTGCAGCTGCTTTAAACTTTATTTATAACATAGATTTTGTGTTGGAACCATTAAAGTGAAAGCTAAAAAAAAATTCCAACTTCCCATGGATTTAGAAAAAGCCTGTATTTTCTAAGCATAACAATAAATGTGAATCTATCGTTGGAGTAACTTTATTAGCAGCATCATTGTAAAATCATTACACAGCCTGTTGCTGCATTATTATTATTATTATTATTATTATGAATAATATGGTCTGTGGGAACAACTGTCACAATAAATCCACATCTGGAGTGCAGACTCCTGGTTCTTTGTCTGTTAAATGCAGTTGCCTTTTATTCTGAAGGTGAAGGCTCTCCTGTTTCCTTTCTGGATCTTTTGTGCTAAAAGAAACTTTCCGATGTTTGTTGTCAACTTTGCTAGCTTGAGAGTTTCAGTTTAGCGGTCGGTACGGCTGCTTTAGGAAGGCAGTGGATGGATATTTGACACGAGACCGACAAAAACCAACACGTAAACGTGCACAAAGGGACAGAGAAGTATTTGATCTGAAAGTTGTCTCTCTTAAAACTTGTTCATCATAGGTACGCTTCGACTGTGAGAGACGGAATCTAAAGAAGGATCCTGGAAGGGCTTTGCAGAATTGGTGACATCCACCAATTTTATTATTTTCTTTTTCCCCCCACAATAAAAGCTTTGAAGAACTGGTCAGATGTTGATTTCCTGTGGTAGAGATTAAATCAGAACAAGGCTGATGAAGGAGGTCTACTTTGTGTGACAGGGTCTTTGTCTTTTATGAACACGAATGTGCTAACCGGCAGCTAATGGATTCCGGATGGGAGGTAATTGTGTAGCTACAGCATGGACGTAGTAGGAGCTCCGCGTTTGAGGCTGATGTGATTAGGTCTGGTTTAAAGCCTCTCAGGAGCTTGGAGAGATTAAACATCAATAGCGTCTTAACCCATAGTTTTGGGTCACAGGTCAACATAAAAGTGCTGTACATGGAAATGTAAGTTCTAGCTGAGAGTTTCACACCAGAATGAAACATGGTGGCACGCTGTGGTCTTGGGAAGATTAGCATAGCAGTGCTGGGTTTAGAGGCTCAACAGACAAACCACCATGGGAAAAGACGGGCTATTTGGGTCATAAAGTCCCCGTCTAGATGTAGAGTTCCAGTCTTCACTAGTTCACAGGTGCTTTAATTCTGTGAGGAACCATCGTTCCTTTAGAGGTCTCCAGGTTTTCAGTTTTCTAGAATGGACGATGAAGAAAATGCGTTTTTATGCTCACAGATTCATTTAAGTAGAACATTTGTTTTTTTCTGTAATCTAACGAGGCACATCACCAAAAGTGGAATAATTTTGATAGGCAAAAACCAATTCAATGGTTTCATCAACATGTTTTAAAGTAAAACCTATAGACGAGCTTTAGCTGGTATTTTTGTTAGACTTAAGCAACTTTATGAGCAGAATCGAAACAAGGAGGTGAAGACTTTAACCACTTCTGATTGGTCAGACTGATGACGTAGGATTAAGCCTTCAAGAATGATTGGTGAAGACAGTTAAAGGGGCGGGACTTTTCTGAAAAACAGCTGACGCTACGGCTAAATCGCAGTACCGTCATTCTTATCAAAATGTCTTTAATAGAATCAAATAAACACAATAAAAAAAGTATTTTATGATCTTTCATATTCCTTACTTCTCAGTGTTTTATCAGGGCCTGTTTGGATGAACACAGAGCTGAAATCCTGGAGATGATAAATGTTTTTACATCAGTTAATGAGTTAATGTCCCACTGGCAAACCAGTGTGCCGCAGCCATAGATCATGTTTGTTGCAGGTAGGCCTGCACAGTAAATAGCAAATTTATCGCGATATCGAACTGTGCAATATGCATATCCCAAAAGACGGTGAAAATCGCAACAACTGGTTACTTTAGATGTGCTAAAACAATCTTATTGCAGCTTGAAGTATATAACAAGTCAAATAAATCCATTTATGCATTTGACCAATTGGATGAAGCCCTTTTATGTTAGCTGCTCACCTCCCTGGTAGACTAGTTTAATTTGGAGTATAATTTAAGGTATGTTGACTCTCATTTAATTAAACTGTAGTGAAATGGAAATTATGTTTTTGGTTGTTTTGCTATTTGTTCACATATTGCAAGTTATATCGTCATCGGAATATTGATCGCTGATGTCGCACATTGCGAGTTTTCCTTATACCGTGCAGCCCTAGTTAGCCCTAGATTCAGTCGGATTAACTTGGGTGCGCAGAAAGTGCCGCTAATGTTTGTTCATCTTGTTGCATAAACATCAGACTTGCAGCTGATTCTATAATGTTCATAAAGGACACAAGTCTAGATTACGACGACTTGGAAAACTCCAGAAGAAGCCATACTTCATGCATCAGGTTGGTTTTCTTGAACCATTCAAGTTCTTCCTGCACCGTCATATTTGTCTGCCATCTGGAGAATTATAAAGTGGCCTTTTTTGGTCAATCATTGTATGGTTTACATTTTTCCAAAGGTGGGAAATTTGTTTATTAGTGATTGACGGCACATTACTTTATTAAATTGACTGTTAAAGTCTGACTGGAATTGATTTCTTTTTTTGTACCTAAACATGAGGTATGTGTAAAATGAGAGCACTACATCAGTCTGTGCTTTGATATTTTATTTATTAATCTACCATTACTAACATTCATGCAGACAGATTGGACTTCATTGCGATGGCTTTGAAATCATCTTTCTAGCAGCTTTTAGCCGTTTGTTCTTGTCGAAAAGCTGCTGCTCTTTTGGATAAAAGCTCAAAATCAAACATTGGTTCAAATCGGCTTGATGTGTAAATAATTGAATTTTGTAAGTGTCATAAAGAAAAAGATGGACTTTGTTTTTGGCTTTGTTGTGCCAATTCCAGTTTGTGAGGCCCAACTTAAGTTGTTTGAGGCAAAGCGGAGTTCCAGCCTGTAGAAACACCTCTGTGGTGCTTCACCATCCGCAGTGGATCTGTGGGATGAGCTTCAACAGCCACTAGTGGTTTTCAGACGGGGGCATTTTTATGAACCTTTGTGACCCACAGACCTGTTTCTGCAGGAACCTCCCCCCCCAAAAAAAGTGCCAAGCATGAAACATTGCTCCTGTTGGTTGCAGTTGACGTACGAAATCAACATCATTCCAACAGATTCTTCATTAAAGCGGCAAAACTTTAGAACAACGTTACTACTGTCCAGTAATAGGGCTTTACATTTGTAAAGTAGTAGCACTTTACTACTGTACCTAAGAGCCTACTGTATATAAGAAACACTTTACTGTTGGGTGCAAATGTGTTGCACTTTTCTACATTTAAGTTTTACTGCTGTAAAGTGTTGCATATCAGCGCAAAGGGGATTTTCTCATCTTCCAGAATCCATTGAAATTAGGTTGACTGCGTGAATACTGAAAGATTTAAGGTCATTCAAAGGGTTAGTGAGCTTGATCCGTCCTTTCTCAGCAGCTACAGACCCATCTCCAACCTTCCATTTATTTCTAAAATTTTAGAAAAAGTTGTTGCCACACAGCTCACGGCTGCTTTGGAGAGTCACGGGATCCCCGATCAGTTTCAGTCAGGTTTTCGTAAAGCTCACTCTACGGAAACAGCCCTTCTTAGAGTCACGAACGACATCCTGATGGAAAGTGATACAGGACACTGCTCTGTGCTATTGATGCTGGACTTAACAGCAGCCTTCGACACTATTGACCATCACGTGCTGCTAGATAGACTAAAGCACTGGGTCGGGATATCAGGATCCGCCTTAAATTGGTTCGCCTCATACCTGTCTGGAAGGTCATTTTTTGTAGGTTTTTCCGAATTCAAATCCTCCTCAGCATTACTTAGCTGTGGTGTACCACAAGGGTCTGTCTTGGGACCATTATTGTTCAACTTATATCTGCTGCCTTTACAGCATATTTTAAGTTCTTTTAAGGATCTTTCTTATCACTTTTATGCCGATGATATTCAATTATATGTGTCCTTTAAACCACAAGATGTTGTTAAAATACAGACTCTACTCAAGTGTCTGGACTCCGTCAGGAGCTGGATGAGTGACAACTTTCTTCAACTAAATGAATCTAAAACCGAAGTCCTCATCTGCGCTCCGGACAAATGCCTGCCTCCGATAGTCGAGAGCCTTGGTTCACTCGCATCTTTTATTAAACCCTCTGTGAGGAACCTCGGTGTTATTTTAGATCCTGTATTATCCCTCGACTCTCATATTAATTCACTTGTTCGTTCCTGTTTTTATCATTTGAAGAATATTGCTAAACTGAGTCCTATTCTCTCACGCTCAGAAATGGAGATGCTCATCCATGCTTTTATTTCAACACGCCTCGACTATTGCAACTCCATTTTCACATGTTTGAATGAAAAATCTCTGGAACGGCTTCAAGTTGTCCAGAACGCTGCTGCTAGGCTCTTAACAAAATCCTCTAAGTATTCACACGTCTCCCCTTTGCTGAACCAGCTTCATTGGCTCCCCATCCGTTACCGAGTGCATTTTAAAATCATGGTGCTAACATACAGAGCTTTGAAGAGCCAAGCACCGGTTTACCTAACAAACCTCCTACAGCCTTACACTCCAACCAGGTCCCTGAGATCTTGTGACCAGGGTCTGCTGGTCATTCCAAGAACTCGGCTGAAAACAAAAGGTGATAGAGCCTTCGCAGCAGTCGCTCCATCTCTCTGGAATTCCCTCCCCCTTAGCCTCAGATCTGTGGACTCAGTTTTTTCTTTTAAAAAGCAGCTTAAAACATATCTTTTTAAAATGGCGTTCTCTTAACCTTGTCTTATTTCTATATGTGTTTTGCATTGTGTGTTTCTTGCTTTTATGTTTACTGTAAAGCACTTTGTGATTCTATATCTTGAAAGGTGCTATACAAATAAAGCTTATTATTATTATTATTATAGTGTGTTATTTCCAGTCACTGGCAAAAGCTCTAGTGTCAATGTGTTAGGAAAAAAAGTTAACAAAAAAAAGTTGAATTGTTTGTTTGTTTGTAAATTTCCATTTGGAACAATACCTGGAAAACAATGAAAAAGCAACAAAAGACAACAGCAAAGGAACATTTTTATATAGACTATAAATTAGAATAAATGACATCAATACATAGTTCGAAATGGAGTGGGAAGAAGTTACATTTTGAATCCTAGCCCAACAGTATTTCTCAAGTTTAGTCATCAACATCTGCCCACATAATCACACGCACACAAAGATCTACACACAAACATGTACATGTTTACAGTTATACTAGATTTACCATTTGTATACTTTCCCTGTCCATAGTTCTTTCCACTGGGACCGCAACACCCAACCCCCGTCATCCCCACCAATAATAAGCACAAAACACAGCAACTCATTCATATAAACTAGCACCGACACAAACAACAACCTGTGTAACTTGATTAGATGTATCATTCTTACTCATAAACTATATTTACTGGAAACTGCCATCTTATTCATTGGGTTATACTGTTACTGAATTGCATCACATCATTTTGACTGTTCCATGACGTAACTCCATATATTGTTGTACAAAAGCTCTTTGTAGTTGAGTCCTCTAAAATCATTTTCTTCACATTAATACATGTTTCCTGTTAGGCTGTGATTTCTGGGATTTGATAGAACTACGGCGCCGGATCAAGGAGTTTCCGTTCTGACAATGGTCTGATATTTCACCGTCAGTCCACCAACCTTCCCAAATGAGAAGGGAGCATTGGATAACTAAAAATGAAAGTCTTCATAATGATTTTGCGCTAAAGCTTTCTTCTTAAATTTTATGTGAAAAGTAAAACTGTAAAACTCTGCTAGTATCTCGTAAGGCGTCAGGATTTATGGTTTGTTTTATGAACACCCATAAATTAAGGTCTTGGAGGAACAGCGTGCACCTTTTCATTCCTTAACTGATTAAAAAAGAAAGAGAAAAATCAAGCCGCCCCTTGATAAGTGGTGCTTCTTTTTCTGAGAACCGCTGTCTTCATTGGTGACGTTTCTGTTCCTTTTTCTCACACATGGCGTCCGTATTTTCTGCCGTTGACCTGCCCTGCCTTAAAAAGGTCCGACCTCGGCTTCTGTCTGCTTCCCGCTCACTTTTTGTGTGTCTGTCTTTAGAGGCCGGCCGACTGGGGCCGTGTACAAACCGCTTACCGTCCTCCTCAACCTTTTTTTTTTCTTTTCTTCCTTCCAGCCTCCATTTCTTATTTTCACTTTCCCTGGAGGAACTATAGTCCAGACAGGGAAGGACAAGCCCACCTACAGAGATTGGTTGTAGCTCAACAAGCCTCCAAAGAAGGCTCCGCCCACCTTATCTTGTTTGTGTGACAGTTTAGTCATGCAAAAATGTGCACGATTGCACGCCCACTCTAAATCCAGTTTTAATTAGCGTCCCCCTTTCGGTATTGCCATGAATTTTTCATGGACCTTCGTCCCTCCGGCTCACATTTGTTGTGACCCGTGCACGTCCGTGCACACTTTGGACGGGGTATAATTTTAGGCCACTGGATCGATGCCCGCAGGACAGGGTGAAGCACGCTCATGCTCAGTCTGCTGCCTTGTTGTGCTGTCTGTTCACACACACCCCTACTTTGCTGGACCTTATCTTGATATTATGAAACTACATCCTAGTAGGGTAAAGGATACAACAGCTTCCAGATAAAATACTATTACCATTGTTTAAAATTTCACATGTAGCATGTATTTATTTATTTTCTTTGGGACCGTAATCCTTGTGCATTTTTGCAGTCTCTGCTCTCCTGTTGGTCCCCGTCTGTCACG
>JAUDJI010001414.1:0-10632 GCA_037389245.1 Oryzias sinensis
CCCCCCCCCCTCCGCCTGTCAGTCAGACTAAAAGGTGGGCAAAGAGGAAGCAGGGAGGAGTAACGTTTCTTCTTCTTTTGTTGCAGGAACACACGAAGAACGCGGCAGCAGTTCGGCCGGACGTGTAAGCTCTCCTGTTGGTTTGTGGAGGACAGACGAACATTTAGAAAAATGCATCCAAACTAAAACACAACACACACACAGCATGACTCACGAATAAACACATTTCTACTTCTGATAGAGTTTTCATGCTTCACAGTCTTCTTGTGACAAAAACCACTGATTTCCTTGACTAAATCTGTAAATTTTATGATGTCGTTTAGTCACAGATTCTCCTAGTTTCCTCGGCAACATCCCATGTTTTGTCTTGTAGTCATGGAGACGAAGCTTTCACCCCAGAGGAACTCCAGGCTCTCCGTTTGGACCAGGTCCTCTCAGGACTGCGCCCCCTGGTGTTGTGGATGTCCAACAGCCTGGAGCTGCTGCACTTCATCCAGTACCAGCTGCCGCTCATTTTGGAGTGGAGGAGCCAAACGGGGCTGGGAGGAGGGGAGGAAGAGGAGGAGGAGGAGGACATCAAGACCTTCGGTTGGTGACCAGGACAAAACGTCACAGATGAAGACAGAGCGGAAGCATCATTCAGGTTGTGAACGTTCTCCTCAGAGCTGCTGGAGCTCCGCCTCCCCTGCATCCGCTCAGTCAGCGAGGAGACCAGCTCTGCTCTGGAGGAAGTCCTCCTGCTCTCCTTCCAGCAGTGTGTCTTCTACATCACCAAGGTAAGGAGGCGACGCCCTCCGTGGTCCATGACCTCAGACCTCACCGAGAGTCTTCTGAGGGACGAGTGAGAAGCAGAGAATTGTGGGTCAGGACTTCTCACGTCACGAGTCACGCTGGAAGGAGGAAACTCAATGGGGAGGTAAAATGGGAGATTTGACATTCACGCGGGGTTCGAGCGTTTGCTTATGACCAGCCAACAAAACCAAGTTCCTTTCCAAAGTATGAAGGTGGTGGGGAACGAGACAGCGGTGTCCTGGCCTGCAGGGGGCGCTCCACTCCAACTATGAGTGCTAAAGGTTCCGTTGTTTTGCTGTTTAGATGAAGTGGCCACGAAAAACCATTGGAGCGATGAGGATTTCCTTCTTCTCTGTCACGTCTCCGCATTCTGCTGGACTCTGCAGGTCAGACTCGTGGGTTAAACCGACCCTGGGTCTCGTCTTGAAGGAGGAAACTTTTTAATGTCCAGGAAGACAAATCTCTTTGCAGCTGCAGAAACAGATGGTTTGAAGATGTTCTTGAGGGATGAAGCTCACATCATCCATCCATCCATTTAGTGAATGGAGTTTATAAATGTGTCTTTATTAAATTCTTCTTCAAAGATGTGTAGTAAAAATGTGGAAGCTTCAGAAAGTGAGCTACATTTTTAACGTCTGTAGATTCGATGGCCGCTAAAGCGAGCAGAACAGCGAGTTTCCTGAAAATGTTCCATCTTTGACTCGGAGAACATCCTTCTGCATGTCGGCCTCTAGTTCCTCAGAGGAAGCGCCGCACCCCTGGAAGAGCGCCCAGGAAACCTTTAGAGGACTTTCCACGCGGTTCTGGCAGCTCTGGGCTGCGTCCAAAACCTGCAGCAGAGACTCCGACCCGTCTCAGTTACAGCCGAGGAGCTGGCCTGAAGGTGGGTTCCAGCATCGGTGGTCTGAGGTCTGGACCTCCGGCTTTCCAGAGGGGTTTCCCTGCAGGAAGAGGATCTCCTCCGGCACATTCCTGCTCATGGATGTGGTTTCTGCAGCGTACCTGCTCCCAGACTCCGCCCAGTCTGTCAGCACGCCGCTCCACTGAATGGATAACAGATGTTCATAAATCCATAAATGGTTTATTAAATGCAGGACTCACTGCTGCAGCCTCACTTTCTGAAGCTTGAGTCCAGCGCGTCCCAACAGGAGAGGAAACGCTGGCGAGGGACGGCGCTGCCTCATTAGCGGAGCGCAGCATCGTTTTTGGAACTTTTCCCCCAAATGTGTCCCTCAAAACTGCACGCTCACAAAACACTCCAAATAAAGCTAACAAATCCAGCCATGACAGCGTTTCCATGGTAACCATTTGTTACAGTTTCACTAAATCTGTGTTACATGAGGAGGAAGCTGAGATTTGACTGTATATGAGAACTGGACTGAGTGACTCCGCCCCTTTGGTGTTCCAAGCAGGAAGTGGCCGCAGGCTCCACTCTTGCTCTGATATCTTTTTTTAAAAACTTCTTGATCATTCAAATTTTTTCCAGGATATAAATATTTGATCATAAACTGACCAATCAGATGCCTCAGTAAAAGTGGGCGGGGCCTGTTGGCCCTCATCTCTTTGGCTCTAAACACTTTTAAGTCTTAAGGGTGAGGCCTTCCAGCAAACTCACTCCTAATTTGCTGGAGTGGTTGCTATAGAAACGCGATTACTGCTTGCTGACGACGTCTGGAGCCAACATGGCGACGTTCGTATGACGCAATAATGACAACGGCTTCCTCTGGTTGGAGCTGGAAGTGAACCATTTTCTATGGATGACATCACGCTCGGTCCAGTTCTCTGACACAGTCGGTGGATTTCACCTTGGAGCACGCCATATCGGACGGAAGCGCGGCGCCACGCCAGACGTTCAGCTTTCCACCAGCAGCAGATTCCTGCGACCTGAGATCAGTTATTGAAAGTTCAGAACCTGCCTCTGACCAGCAGGGAGCTGAGCACCTTCCAAGCTTAGCATCAACGGCGTTCTCATTGGTTGCTAAGGAAGAATACAACTTTTACTTTGAGATAAAGATACAAAAACTACCAAACACATTTATCAGCCCCGGTCATGAAAAAATCTGTATGGTTGCTATGGACTGATGGTTTCATGGAAGCCAACATTTCAGATCCAAAAACCCGTTGAAGCAGCTGATGAGAGGTTCTGGGTTCTGTCTGTGCTTGGAGTCACAGACTGTTGGCTGGGAAATATGTTAGCTAAGAAAAGTAGCGTAAATGGATTTTTGTTTTTAGCTTAAACCTTTTTTGGCTACTTTTATGTCTGACTTTTTTAGCGTAATTTGTGTGTGAAGTTTTAACAGTTTAGGTCTGAAAATATAATTTCAGGTTTAATTAGAAATAAATATGTTGGGAATTTAGAAGAAGCTGTGTGGGCCGGGGGGCCCGGGGCCCTCAAACCTTTCTAAACGGCCCTGAGACGCTGCTGAAGAGCAGCAGCTTCATCTGATGAGTCAGACGGACTTAAAACCAAAGCCGTTCACAGCAGCCGGATCCATTTTTCATTTTAACGACCTCTCGTCCGTTCTGAGAGTGACGGGGCCCCCCCTCTCTGCAGGGGCCCCTCAGTAAATGTAAGCCGATCTGCTGGATTCCTGCAGCGCTTCTCACTCAGCACGTCTTCCAGCAGCAGCGCCGAGCCCGGATCCACGGCCGTGCCGGGTTCAGAGGAATGTGGGTCTGTGGCTGGCACCGGCCCTGGTGGGAGTAGGGGTGGAATGGGGGGGGGGGTACTGTTGGAACAAAGCCGTGGCTGTCTGGACAGAAGGAGGGGCTGATGAAAGGACCGCAGTGGTCTGAGATCCTTCATGTTCTTCTTTCTTCTGCCCCCCAGTTCCTTCACCCCGTCCTGCCGGCTCTTCTGGACTGCAACCCCTTCTCCGGAGGTCCGGGGTCGGCTCCCGGGGGGCTGCGTGTTCCGGCGGAGGTCCGGCAGGTGCTGCAGGTTCTGGACCAAACCGGGACGCTGCTCTCAGAATGCCGGGTCCATCCAGACGTCTCGGCTCAGATCCTCGGCTACGTCTTCTACTTCATCAGCGCGTCGCTCTTCAACTCCTTCATGGAGGGAGGTGTGTGAACGGTCCTGAAGGGTGGTGTGGAGCGTCCCGCCTCGGCGGTTCTGTTTCATTCTCCAAAGAAGGACGGGTTCTGACTTTTCCTCTTCCCTTTACATCCTCCTGTTTAAGGTGTTTCTGCTGGACATTAAACTCTCTGCTCTTCTCTGCTTTGGGACAAAATATAAAACATCACGTTAACATTTTGGATGTTTCTGAATCGGATGAAGCTTCACAAAGGTGAACATCCGGGGCAGCTGTCACAGAACCTGCCTCCTGCTGACACACAGGCTCAGAACCGGGCTTCTATCACTGGTCCAGAGGTGTGCGGATGCGGGCCAACCTGGACCTGCTCCTGGACTGGGCCCACGCAGCCGGACTGGGAGACCTGGCCTTGGAGAACACACAGGCCCTGTCGTCAGCCATCAATCTGCTAGCCACGCCCCCAAAGAAGCTCCTGCAGGTATCGGTGTGGGGGGGCAGCTTTTGTTCTGTTAAGGTTTTCGTTCTCGTGGATCAAAATGTGGTTTTCCGTCTCCTCTGGAGGGAAATCAGCTGAGATGACGATCATGGTCAAGTCTTTACTGTGTTTGTGCCGTCAGTGTTCCTGGGCGGGGCTCCGCTCGGAGTACCCCTCCCTGAATGCGGCCCAACTGAACCACCTGCTGAGTCTGTACAGTCCAGCCCCGCCCTGCCGTCAGGCGTGGACGCCATCGCCGCAGGACCTGTGGGCGGCCCGTCAAACCTGTGAGGCCGGACCTCCTCAGATCCTCAGAGGCAGTTCTCCCCCCGACCCCCTTAACCCTCCCCCTCTTTGCTCAGCCGCCATCCTGCAGAGCTTTGACTCCCATCATCCTCTGCTGCTCCCTGATGAAGGCTACCAGCTTCAGCTGACCGCCACAGGGACGGAACCGGCTCTGATGGAAGAACTGGACCGGCTCAAAGAGTTCATCTCAGGCCTCTCTGCCCCCCAGGTACCAAAAACATCTTTTCTGTTTGATTCTTGGGTGGATGAGGAGGGTGGGGGTTCTGACCGGGAGGGAATCTGTCGGGAGGTTTGAGGAATTCTGGAGGCATGGCATCCTCAGAGGAGACAGAACACAGATGGGTCCGATTTAAAAGAACATTAACAAGCAAAGCAATGGGGCCCTTCATAGCCTCCTGCTGCGCCACCTGCTGGCCATCACGCCCACTCCAGTCCGTCTGATTGCTCCCTGTGGAGGGGTTTCCTCCCCCAGTTCCTCCGCCCTCAGGCTCGGTTCCACAGGACTGTCGGTTCCGTCTGTTCTGTACTGAAGGCAGCAGATAAACCTCTAGGTTATTCTGCAGGTACAGGACAGGTAGTGTGGGTGTGGCTTAAATCTCAGCTCAGGTGTGCCTCAGGGTTTTGTCCTGGACCCCTTTTTTTCCTCATTATCCTTGTTTTAAGGAGGCCAGCTCCTGGTGGGACTTACATCTGCGGGAAAACCCTTCCCATCGTTAGTATGTTTTTGTCGGCCTCCTGTGTGGTTCTGCCCCAGCTTTCACTTGAACGGTTTCCAGATCTGGATGTGAACCAATCCAGTCCTGAGCTAACAGGATCATCCAGGTTTTTGCGTCCTGCAGACCTACTGACACCCGTGGAGCATAGAGGCAGGTGCTGATGCTCTCCTCTTCCAGGGTGAAGACGTTCCGGCTGAGGAGGCCCATACGAGGACTCTTCAAACCGCCAGCAGTGGAACCTCCAGCAGATCATCAGAGGAGCTCGCTCCGTCCCGGGCCTCCGTCCAGAACTCCTCGTGGTCCACCAGCACCTCTCCTTCCTCCCATCCCTTCACCCAGCAGCTCAGCAGCCATGGAGCACGCTCTCCATCCCAGAAGCTCAGACATGTGGAGCAGCAGGCCAGGAAGACCCCTGAGGAGAAGACGGCAGACCCCCTCACCCCGCCCGCCACCCCCCACGGGCAGGACGACCCCCTCCGTAAAAGTAAATCCAATCCGTGTTCCGAACAAACCTTCATCACAAACGTCATTGTTACGACGGCGAGAATGCGTCCAAACATCTGTCATGTCAGACCGTGGACAGAGTGGCTTCACGTTTCTGTGGACATGTTTGGCGTGTGTGAGCGTCTGCGTTGTGTTACTCACACATTAACGTTCCCGTCTTTTCTCTGATGGATAACCATCAGAGTCTGTACAGTCTGTACAGTCCAGTTCCTCTGAAGCGCAGAGGAAGTGTGCATTATCAGCTTCATGAAGCTTCATGGAGCTTCGGTCTGCTTCGATGTTTCAAAGTGTCATTTCATTACAGCTTCACCTGCAGATGGGCGGGGCTTTGAAAGCCCGACTGCTCTGACAGCAGACGGCTGCAGACTGGAGCTGAAAGAGGAAGAGGAGGAGGAGGGGGGCGATGAAGAGGTGTTCAGCTTGGAGTTGGAGCGAGGTGAAGGAGGACTTGGTCTGGCTCTGAAGGACTCAGAGGTCAGCAAACGTTGAACTTGTGGATTTTTGTAGATCATTTAACTGAAAGCTTAAAATCTAACTGCAGAGAAGCTGCATCCAAGAAAAGCCCCCCCCCCCCCCCAAAACAAAAACAAACAAACAGATGAATCCTAAACTTTAGTCAGTTGAAAACTTTAGCAGAGCTGAAGAAAACCTGGAAAATGCTGCGTAGCATTAGCATGCAAAGCTATTAGCTTTGTTTAACTCAGCTAAAGTAAAAAATGAAAACAGAGCAAAAATCTGAGGACAGAACATTTTATTAGTTCATCATCTGCAAAGATGAGGATTTTTTTAAGTGACTAAAACAGCAAAACATGCAGTTTTCTGCTAAAATTTTTATAAATTGACACATTATTGTGCTCAGCAGTGAGAAAAGTGCATCTCAGATACGGGAAAAGGGTTTTAAAGCATCAGTTCAATAAACTGAACCCCCCTCCCACACAGAAAATGTTTAACATCTTAAATAGTGACGGAGCTGGATGGAGTTCTTCAGAACCGGCTCTGTTGGACTTTTATAAGGGAAATTTCCAGATGTCAGTGAAAAGTTCTGTTTGTCTGAATCCGTTACCCTTTGACCTGTAGGACAAACCACTGAAGAGGGTGGGGGGCATCTTCATCCACGCCGTTCTCCCAGAATCCCCGGCTGCTCAGCGGGAGAAGCTGGAAGCAGGAGACCGGATCCTGATCGAATTGGACCACCAGAGGTAGGAAGTTCAGCGGTCTCACTCCAGCCGGGTTTGGTACGTAGATCAGCTTACAGAATCTTTGCCCCCCCCCCGGCAGTGGCAGGGAGCGGATCCGGTCGTCCGGGACCACCCTGAGGTTGCTGGTGGGGGGATCCTCCTGCGAGGGTCCGACTGTGCAGAGCGGGTTCTGATGCTGAGGAACGGATGCCGAGTTGGGCCTGGAAGGTTCTGGAGAGTCAAGGGAGGATGAGGATGAAGCTGGTGGCTTTACAGTGAAAGGTTCTGGGTGTGGTCAGGCGGGTTTGGACTCAGACTGTGAGTTTATGGACGTCAGACAGCAAAACCACAAACAGGCGAGCAGAAGGAGGCAGAACAGTCTGGAACTCCAAACCCGCTTTATTACGGCTCATAAACCGGGTTTTCTGACGGGAATCTGTGCCAAACATTAAATCATTTCAACTTTACGGCTTTATTCTCGTTTGTTCATTAGAGAAACCCGTCGGTTTGATGCTGACTGGAGACATAAAGTCTGCTTACAGGAAGAAAGAGGAAAAACTGAAGTTCTGGTTCTGGAAGTCCAGAAGCTGCTGGTGATGAAGACGAATCGTTGGCAGGAAGCCCTGATGCTGCAGCGCCGCAGAATCGACACTTTCCCCGCCTCAAAGAGTCACGCCGCCAGTTTAAGTCTGAAACCACAGCTGAAGTTTTGTTGACCTTTGACCTCAGGGAGAGAATTGAAAAAGAAAATCACCTTTACACCCGCCTACACATGTCTACTGCTTCTAAGGGGCATCATTGAAAAAAGGTTTTTTGTTTTTCCAAATTGTTAACGGCGTGAGCGTGGCGAGCTCGCAGAAGTTGCGTTCTTTTATTGCTCGCATTTTTTTCATCAAAATAGTGTGAAAATGTGATCCATGACTCGTCGTCTCAGCCTGAACTAAACAATATAAACAGATAATGAACATTTTAGGAATGTGGGCGTGGCTAAAGACTAACCTCAGTTATCCAGGAAATCCAAAGTTAACTTTTGCAGATTCTTGACATCGACCAAAGACGACCAAAGCTTTAAGTGGTTGCCATGGAGATGGGGGGGGGGGGGTTATGATGGGATATCCTGACTACCTGCAGAGGGGCATTTCTAAACCTAAATACCTCCAAACCCCTGCAGACTCCTAAATGAACTCCTTTGGGTTTCAACATTAGTGGCTTTTCTGGGTGAAGGGGTGGGGTGCTGGGACTTGTAGTTTTTGTGGATTTAAAAGAAATGTGAGTTTTTTTCCCTCTGGCAGTCAGTCTTCAAGTTGCTGTTTGATTTTGCGTTATTCTAAGGGGGTACATAAAGTTTTGATGACTTAGTTGAGCAGAAATGGTCCTCATGTGGGCGACGGTCACGTGTGCGTCCTCATGTTCCCTCACGCCGCACAGACCGCAGCGGAACGGCTTCTCCCCAGGATGAACCCGGAAGTCATTCTATAATCGTCCATAGTTGAGCACCTGATGTGACTGACAGGTGTCTCAGTTAATTTATAGTTCCCTTTTATGTTAAAGTCATGGTATAATCTACCTTTAAAGGATTTGTTGAGGTATTTCTTATCACATATTTTCAGTAAGTTTTGTTTCACTTAATACTAACTTTGGTAGTTTAACTGGAACATTGGAAGTCTAATGAAAATCTAATCCACCGACTTTTTTGAAGATGTTTTTGGGAAAATGAAACCATATTAAGTCAGGGTTAGCCATAAAGTCTTATTATTTTATTTTTCCAAATAAATTTATAAATAACTGAGTTAATCTTTTTGACATTCTTTGGGTTAATGTAGAGAGATTGTCACGGATAAACAGGCTCGTGTTTTCCCAAATAAAAAGAGTAAATAAAGAAAAAGACAGCGAAATTTAAACCAAGTGTTTCAATAAAAATACGTTTTCGTAAACATCTCGAAGAAACATGAATAGAAATATTTTGAACCTGTGAGTAAACTTAGTTAGTTTGGAGTAAATTTACTCAAATTTATTCCTGTTTTTCCTGACATGGAAACACATTTTTTTAGTTTTACTGTTTATGAAATTAAAAATTTCTTCACATTGTATTTGAGTTTATTTACAAAATGTTTTTTTTTTAAAACAGAATTTTGAAATAAAACTCCAAATTTCTTTGCATTGTCTAAATCAGACATAATTTACATCGTTTCATCAGATGAATTCATATAGCTGTTCATTCTTCTCAGCTTTATATCCTAACATGATTTTACTTTTCTCTTCTTTTTCACTTTTATAAACTACCGGACATTTATCTCGAACATTTGAGTCTATTGTTCTATGCTCCATGCTGTATATAATAAAGATTTGTAACAATACAATCAAAGAAAGGAGCTGTAACATCAAACGTGAAATAATTGACCATTTCTAGTTAGCAGACCTGTATTTAAAAAAATCATTTGAATTAATTTTTATTGTTTTGATTCGAGTTCTGATCTTTGTGTTTTCATTGGACATGTTCTGCAGGCTGCAGCCAGGGGTAGTTGGTAATGATGCTGATTTTTTTTTAATGACACCCACGAGCGCACGTGATGTAACGCAGCCTGGTTGTCATGGTAACGACAGAGTGTAGTCCGTATAGATGCCTGATGAAAATCCACGGAAGACACGTAAATAACGAGACGTCTCGATTTCTTTTAGCAAACAGAGATTAACCCTTTAGAAACATCAAAGGCTGCTCAGCGCTATGATCTGTTGTTGCGATCAACCATGCGCATGCGCACTGTTGCACTCTTTTGAAGAAAACCAGGAAAAACATGGAAAACATCCACCAGCTGGACAGAAACAGCCCGTTTTCAGAAGATAAACTGCACCCAAATGTCTGCAGTGTCTTTCAGCCGCCGGAGCCTGAAACGAACCAAGATGCTGGTAAGAAAATTCAGATTTAAAAGAAATGAAAAGCCTGAGTCTGTGAAGTACTGGCTAAGTATTAGCTTCTTGTTGAACGAAACAATCCTGTGGACCACATTCTTGTCTTTTAGTACACAAAGTGTAGAAACATAAACTTCTCTTGAAATACAAGAAAAATGGTTGATTTGCAAATTAACGGGAAAAAACGTATAAAAAAGACGATTGGGTTTATTTAAGGGGAACTGAAGACGGTCCGTCTATGTGTCACCCGGAGGACTTATCGCACGCACTTCCGGTAAACTGATAAGAAAAATGTCTACTTTTTGAGCTTTAATTGTTATTCATGTTTTTATTTTTACAGAGCTCCTCCTTTGACTCTAAATCCTCCTGATGTGTTAAAATCTGCTTTAGGAATTTTCTGCTTCATAACAGTTGAACTCAAAATCCGAGCTTTGCTCCAAGATCATCTGGTTTCTGGTCCATCAGCTACTTTTGGGCTATTTTTACAGATTTTACCCATCCACAAATTCTGATCTTCCACTTTATTGCATATTCACAAAAGTAAATTTGCTAATAAAAAAACTGAATTCTTCTGAATGAAACTGGAAATGCAGCTATATTTGAAATTAAATTCTGCTTCAAAAAGTACAAAGCCTAAAAAACGATTAACATCTTTTGGATCACATTTCTGTTTCTATTTTTAGTTAATTATTTCTTCTGTGATTTCTTTTTTTGGT
>JAUDJI010001415.1:0-10630 GCA_037389245.1 Oryzias sinensis
GGGGGGGGGTGGGGGGGGTCGACTGCTATACAATCTCCAGACTAAGAAAACATTCTTTTATTAATAACTTCCTCCAATTCAGGCTCCCCCCCCTTGGCATTTGGCTCTCGTAGCCATGGGAGTTATTGAGGTTGGACCATCAGGCCTGAGAGTTGTCATTTGTAACTCAAACTGCCATCAGAAACTGTTGGGGTTCAGACAGGAACCAGATAGATATCCAGGTGCTGCCTCGCTCCACTGAGTCATCACATATTGTAGATCTTAACGTCCACTGTGCTTAAGAGAATGCGGCAATCTCAGGAGACAGCAATCACATAAACTTTTTATTTGCCTTTCTGGCCAAACTCCTAAAACGACCAAAACTCCTGTTTCCCATGTGTTCTGTACGGGACAGTTGGAATTTTTTCTTCTTGCGTTTAAGGAAAAGACATCATGTGTCTGCTTTGGAGGAAAGACCAATGATTTGTTTTTCATACCACAGATCCCCAAGTAGTGGGATTTAAAAAAAAAAAGCAAAGAAATATTATGCAGACGTAGGGAAGGATGCGTCAGAGAGACGAATTTCTAGAGCCAAATGTGGGATTTAGTTTGTTCCAGATGGTAAAGTTTGTGTTTATGGACTTAAACATCTGCCCACATCTGCAGGCTGCTGATGAAGTGGATGCTGCGTGGCTTTGTGATCCGGCCACAAGCATCTGCTGCTGAAGGTTTCTCCTGGAGAATGTGGCTGTTAGTTTGATATTTTGTCACTGGAGTGCAAAGAACAGTATACAGCATTCATATCCCCAATGATCATAATACACCATATTCTGTTTCTGAACATATTTATGTTGAGAAATGACGTTTCTCCCGTTTGTCTCAGAGTTTAGTGTTATTCAGTGCCTCTAAATTGTTATTACACTTCCACGTGTAAACCATTTGCACACATGGTAACGATTCGTTCTGTTGAACTCCAAAAGGTTTATCAGGAGACGGCACAAAGCATAACAATAAAACCTTCAAAGGGCCGTATCATGAAAGAAAATGACTTTTTCTTTGTTCCAAAGCTTAAATTAAGGTGCATAAGGAAAATTTCAACTCAGATTTTCAAAGAACATAACTCTCTCAGCTTGTATGGTTTGTTATTTAACAAGACATGATAGATTTTGGTATCGCAGATCTGTGTAAAAAGTCAGATTTTTTTTTCTGTGCCTTAGATCTGTTTGACCTCTGGGTTTGAATCAAGGAACCACTGGTTAATCATCGACCAATTTCTTGTTTAAAGTACATATCCACATCATGTCTTTGTCAGGTATTTATTCATTATAGTTGCTTTTAATAAAAAAGCATTAAATACACAGTATGGGATGGAAATTTGACATTTTAAGGATTCTCCTCAAGGGGAGAAAATTCTACAACTTTAAGAACAAACTACCGGTAGTCATTTTAGATTTTTTATTAATTATGTCAAGAACACAAATATAAATAAATTATAACTTAAAGGATAAATTGAAAAAAAATTTGAATTTTTAAAAACTGTTCTCAAACTTGATTTGATTTGATTTGAAATGGTTTATTTCAAGCAATCAAATAGGAGTAATACACACAAAAGCAATATAATCATCAGTTATACATTCATACAGTAACTAATCAAACTTAGGATAATTAGACATAATTAATAAAAATTGCTTGAAAGGGAGTGGAAAGAAGCGAACTTATATAATCCCACCCCGTTATACTATAACCATTTTATTTCATGATTTATCAATATCCGGTTCCTAGGTTTTATCAGACAGAATTAAGAATCATAAGGTATCAATAAAGCACGTGCCAAAAATGAAATTACTTAAGTACTACGTCAAAAATAACTTTAGAAATCAACATGGCAAATGCAGCATCTGAAATATATGCAAATTATGTTACTTTTAAAAGTCATTCATATGCTTTAAAACATAATACTATATCAGTAAAATAGACACACCACTGTTACAGGAATTTTCATAGCAAAATTTCATCAAGTATCAAAAGTTAAAAACATGTGCAAAATAATGCTACATTAGTAAAGATTTTTGAATCATTTTATCAATTTTAGGAGCTAGTGAAGTAATATCATCAAAAGTCAATCAATTTAACAATTTTCAATAAGTGATTAATCATTTGTTTTACTTTTTTAAAGACTTGGTCTCAATGTTTTTCAATCCCAAGTTTTCTACTCTTTTATTATCAGAACTTCATTTTTTGAAGGTTTTAATTTTGTTTTTCTCTCAAAGTAAACCTGTAATCCGTTGTGAAAACAATAAAGACTTAAAAAATAATTATGATTACCTTTACCTCGTCAAAGCATAAATACATTTTTTGTTAGGAGCCTGACTTCAGCGTTAACAGTTCATTGGCTTATCAGCTTTATTTTCAGCTTTATTTCATAGAAAGTAAAAGTCCTGAACTGATGTGGTTTACCACGTTTAAAAGATTAAAAATAATGCAAGTTTTAATTTGACATAGGTCTAAAACTGCAAATCTGGTTTAAAATGTAAATTTAATTTGAAACATCCCACCTGAGCGTGACTAAAGGATTTAGTTAGCATAAAATCACCTCAGCAAAACACGAATCTCCATCTGTCTGTTTTTAATCTTCCACACACCAGCATATGAGAACGCATCAACATTTTTGTGGCTAAAAGAAAAATATTTCTTGCTCTCATCCAATCCTCTCAGCAGAACATACAATCCCTGTTTCCTTACGTTTACTAATCCATTTCCTGGCCACAGCTCTTCTCTTTTCCTTTTCCTGAGTTTCATGAGAGCAAAAACTTGTGCAAATATATGAAACCTGCTCATTTCTGTCCAACATACTGTTGACATCCATAAGAAAGAAGTTTGGATGAAACATGCCCTCCTTTCTCTGTGACTTGGAGACAAATTAAAACAAGTTGGGCATGGAAAATTGTAGATGCTGTCAAACAATGGTGTACTCTGACCTTTGACTTTGAGGATCCCGCTGAATGATTACAATGAACATTTTCCCCAATGGGCCAGAGTGCACAGTTCATCTGTGACAAAAACGCCAGGTGCTGAAGCCTTAATCTTTTCAAACATCAAAGCTGCAGGGAGTGGAAGTGCCGCCAACACAGAACTGAGGTTCAATGTGTTGTTGTGTTTTGCAGGAACAAAAGAAACCTTTCCTGACAAGTGGCTTTGACTCATTCTGGGTTACTGCAGAAACTGCATCATCATCAGATTTACTTTAAGAGGATTCTCGCCTCAAAACTTGATTCCCAACAACTTCCAGATGAAAGTGGGTTTTGGTGACATTTAGAAATCTGGACTCATTTCTCCTGGAAACAGCAGAATCTCCCTCCCCATATGACAAGAGCCACCCACAGTGACACCAATGTGGTTTCACAGGGAAGAAGTTCGACCAAAACTCCTGAGCTGCCCTGACTTTGATGGATAAACTTCTGTGGAAAGGCAGCAGCTCTCCAAAAAAGGCAGCACCGCACTCTGACAGGTTCACAGAGAAGGCCAGCTTCATCACAGGCAGCCCGGACGGCTGATGGGACTAATTGAGAGAAAATTCAGGGACTGATGACAACCTAACCTGCTCCTGCAAGGCTGACAACCTTGTCACAAGTTTGGTAATTTCAATAATGCAGCTGTCCGGATCGATGGACATCAACTTGTGAATTAACTTTCTCATGTTCCCAGCACTGTGGGAGTAAAATCCAGTGGTTCTTCATTTCCGAATGAAACAAAAATCCTCTGTGTCTTTTAGACAGATCACATTCGATCAATCTTTTAGACCTTCAGTTATAGCTACTTGTTTCCATTTCAATGTTTTGATTCCGAGATTTTCCCACTCCAATGGCTGCGAAAACCTCACACCGTGTCAGTGGAACATTTTCCTTTTTAAGGCAAATGCTGTCTGGCATCTCTAGTTGTGCTTTTTTATGGTGAAAATTGAGACGTGGAGGAGATATTTATTCACTTCTCAACCTGTCAGCACGCTGCTCCCACTTTGTTTGAAACGCTGCTGTGCTGCTTAAATGCTCTTAGATGGGTTTTAACTGTTTGGATTCGTTTACAGTTTGGTTTGTTTCATAATCACCACTCTGTGAAGAAAATGAAAAGCAGTCGTGCGTTTATGGGTGTTACTTTATCCAGCAGCACTGTTAAACTGTGACCTCTGTCTTATCCAGCTCCAACTTGTTCTTCTGCTTCACTCAACCTTCATTTATCCCCCTTTAATTTCTTCCATATTTTCTGTTTACTGCGTTGAAAAAGCCACAAATGTTGTTGCTTTTGCAGTCAGATGCAGTCAGGGCTTCTGTTGATTGCAGCAGAGCCATACCTTATCTCTGGACCTGAGAACTGGACCAAGTGAGTGTGACGTCACCCATAGAAAATGGTTTATTTCCAGCTATGCAACTTTTTACGACTGTATTTATGCTCTACGTATGAAATGCGTGGCCACTGAACGCGTGTTGCCTGGTCGAACTTTGAGCTGACAATACAGTAGTGTCCAGTAGTGGATGAAACTGGATGCAGCCATCATCCAGGCGCAGCTCCTGGAGCAGGCGGTGAAATTCACCAAACTCTGAGCATGGATGGTTTATGTGGTGAACCCAGACACGGTGACGAGCCTGACGATGTCTGCATTCGTTCCTCAAAGATAAACCAAGGACACTCACCTGACATGATGTCAATCTACATACACCATTGCAAGGACGCTAGCAATGAACTGAACCGTTTCCGTTCTGTGCTCAATTTGCGAGATTTGCGCCGCTACGACATTTCACACCAAGCCACTTCCAACTGTAGGTGGTGGACATGTGCTAGTAGACAGAAAAACAGAAAAAGAAGCCCCTCCCTGCTTTTCCAGTGTGAAACCCATGGGCTGAATGTGAGTTCAAGAATGCCCGGTGTGTTCGTAGCCTGAGTCTGCATTTCTATGGCAACTGCTCTCGCCAATCAGAAGTGAGCTTGTTGGAAGGCCACACCCCTATCACTTGTAAGCAGCCTCAGGAAACTCTGTCAAACTTTTTTTTTGAGGCATGTGATTGCTCAGTTTACAACTTGAATAACTTGCACTGTAGAAAGAATTTCATAGGGGAAATAATAGGCTTATCAAGAACATGTTTAAAACAAGGTAGCAGAACAAGAATGGTTATTTTGGCAAATATAATAACTGAGTAAAATCTGTTTATTTCTCCAAAGAAGTCTATGGGATTCTTAGAGCCCTTTGGTTCCTGTTCGGAACACCCGGGGATACGAGTCACCAAGTCAGAGTCTCATATACAGTCCAATGGTTTGAACTGACAATGAGACGACTCCTTTTTCCCCTCCCCTCATCTCCCTTCTGCCTTTCTTCCATTATATGTGTGTTTCTCCTGCTGTGGGTCATCATCAGACCTAGGCCTGCATGTCAATAAAAACTGTTATTTGTTCTCATTTTGGATTTTTTCTTAATATTAAAACGTTTATTTGAATTATAAATGCAGTTGTTGCTAATGTTCCCACCAATTCTCCTTGATTCTAACTTTATGCAAAGTTAAAATCATATTTAGGTAAATATCTGCATTTGACAGTAACTAAAGGCAAATAAGCAGAAGTGAGTGGAGCATGTGAAAGGTAAAAGTCTGTTTTAGTCTGGACTTTGTTGTGCCTCTGAGGCGCTTTGCCACCAGTTTGCACAGCAAACTCCTTCTACTGCTGCTTTTTGAAATATTTTATAAACTACTGACATTAAATTTATCTGTGTTTAGGTTTCCTGAGTTTTATGACCATAAATGTGGTACAGAATGCTCAAACTTCAGACAAATATAAAACATTTTTAATATACAGAAACATGACAGAAATACATTTTCAAATAATGTAGTTAATTATATAACTTAATCGTGTTTTTAGCTGGTAAGACTTGTATAAATTCAATATTTAACATATGTAGTGTTTTCTTTTTTTTAAAAAAAAAAAGCTTTTGTCCAACAAACCTGAAATGGTGTTGATGCGTTTCACACCAAGCGATGACACTCAACTGAATGACCCCTTCCTTCTGTCCACTAATCTGCAGAATCTTGGCTGCGATGGATATCTCGGATCAGGAAAGGTCATCGACAAGTGTAACGTTTGTGGAGGCGACAACTCAACCTGCAAGCTGGTCTCTGAACTGTTCAAACACAGTTTTTCCAAGATCGGCTACCATAAGATAGCAGAAATTCCAGAGGGAGCAACCAAGATCAATGTGACAGAGATGGTGAAGAGTAGAAACTACCTTGGTGAGTCATAAAAGTTTTGCCTATAATACTGCAAATACCTGGTTATGGTGGTCCAAGAAGGTGTTCTTAAATATGAAGAAAAGTTCTTCAAAGATCCAGATGAAAATTTAATAATATCTCAGGCATCAATGGAGCTCTAATCAAAATAAGAATGTGAGACAGAAGCAGGAGACTGTTACAATATCCTCACTATGCGCTGGAGCTTTTTCCCTCAACAAGCTTCTGTTCTTCTCTGTGTGCATCTAATAGTGCTCTTAGCTGTCCAAACACTGTTTTACAAGTCTGTCTAATGTTACCCTCCTAATGCTTTTCTAATGTCCTCTTGCATTTAATCCATAAACTCAGTGGAAAACATTTTAGGGCGTTTTGTTACATGACTCGCATGACAGATTTTCCAGTACAGATTGTTGGTTGCGTAAAAAGCGCACAAGTCCTTTTGTTCAGTTAACAGCTCTTATGTTTAACTTTAATATAAATGTGTGTAGAAAAAATATCTAGACTAAAAAGATGCTTTAAAAATTTAAGCTGAAGTCAGCGACGCTCTGAGAACATGGTTAGTTTAGAAGCATTTCTTCTTCCTGAGGTAGGAAGAAAGTCATGGAAAGTTCCACAGTCTTTCCAAACTCTCCTCACATATCCAAATTTTTTTTCCCTACACAACTTCTGGATATTGGAATCTTTGTTGTGGATCGTTTTTTCTTAAGCTAACCAGGATGATGCCTGATTTTCAGTACCAACAGACTTGTTTTCAATGTGGGCTGGAATTGACAGGACTACTCTAAGTAACCTTTTTTGTTCATAATGTTTTATGGCTGTAAAAGTATGCATAATCCAATACAAAATGGATCGTTGGATGGAGGGATACATAAGTAGATTAAAATGACAATTATTGATTTCATTGTCTGATTTTGCTGCTATTTCTTCTTCTTTTTCTAGCACTGCGAAGCCGATCAGGACGATCCATTATCAATGGAAACTGGGCCATTGATCGCCCAGGGAGGTACGAAGGTGGTGGGACCATATTCACCTACCGCAGACCCAATGAGATCAGCAGCACCGCTGGGGAATCTCTCTTAGCTGAAGGCCCTACCAATGAAATCCTGGATATTTATGTGAGTTGATCGGATCTTTGGCCTTGAGATACTTGGAATCCTGGTTCTGCTGTTTGCAGATATGGGGGATACTTTGGGTTTTCTTACACTATGACTTCCAGCTCTCACTAGAGCAGATTCTTTCAAATCTGAGGTCATGAGTCTCTGCTGGAAAAAGATGGAATGTTAAAGATGGTGCATGACGTATACTTACTTTTCTACCTTCCTTGAAAGCTCGAAGGGCTTTACAGTCTCAGTCCCATTTACCCATTCACACACTAATGGAGACTGCTGCCGAACATTGGCGCCAACCTGCAATCACCAGGAACAATGTGGGGTTCAGTGTCCAAAGACACCTGAACACACACTCAGGCAAGGTGGGAACCAAACCTTCCAATCAGAGGTTGGCCACCCAATGTCCTTGTGATGAGGCATAATACGCTCGTTCAATAAAGAGGACGTCCAGTGGTGACTAAGAACTTGCCAAATATACTAAATCTTTTGGCTGGTTTAGGAACACTTTGGCATGGATAGATGAATGGACTTACTGATTAATTGCTAATTCTTTTCTCTTAAGTAAACTGTTCTGCCAAAACCTGAACTGTTTTGTTGTAGATTTGCTGGCTTGTTTATAGTCAACATGGTACTCGATCAGAGTTTTGGGAGTTTGTTTCCTTTCTTCCTAAAAATCTTGCTGTCATAACAGTTTTCCAAATATTTCCAAATTTTTTTCCATTTCAGCAAAATGTCTCTGTTGATGCAGTCAGACATGCTAATTGTTTTGTTATGAACCAATGGTTACTTTTTACTCACCCACTGAGGGTTTAATTTTTTCTTTCTATGCTTAAAAAACAGATGATTTTCGAATTTTCCCTGGAAACCTTATAATTAAGAGGTTTTTTCAAGCTAAGTTTGATATTAGCCATTAATCATACGTTGTGGGTTTTATATATATTTGTTTAATCAGTTGGAAAAATTGTGATCAAACATTTAACTATTGCCGGACTGTAAACCAAGTCTCCATTGCATTCCCTCAGATAATCTTTCAGCAGCAAAATCCTGGTGTTCACTACGAATACATTTTACCCTCCCAGAAAATAACTGGACCTCAGAAACCAAACCACAGACCAGAAGGTAAATTATGTCTCCTACTAAGAAAAAGTGTCTGTCAGGAATCTCAGTAATAAGAAAATTAAAAAAAAATATTTGCAGTAGTTCCTACTAATAAAAATAATTTTATATAAAATTAAAGCTCCACATATAGGCTTACAGATAATGGTTTTAAGCATCTAACTGTATTTTTGTTAAAGCTGGGAACAGACAGGATGAACAGGAAAAGGAAAACGTCAACTCTGCAGATCAGGGAAGGTCTCCACCTCGTCGCCCCGACAACCAGGTGCCGGCTGTGCAACCACCCAGACGTGGGAGAGAGTACAACTGGAAACAGACCAGTGCTACGGAATGTAGTGTTTCCTGTGGAAAAGGTCAGCCAAAGCAGTTTATTTTAGAATATTTGAAACAAAAAGGAAATATGTTTTTACAAGTACGCTACAAGCAAAATGTACTTTTATGTTTGGACAAACAATTAATTTTTTTGTAAAATTGTTCTATTTTGCTATGTTTAGTTTTTTGTGCGCATTTGTTACTAAACAAAAATGTTTCTAATATTAGGGTTAATAATACAGTTTTCCCAAAAATAAAGTTTGTTCTCTTTAGGTGTCAGATATCCCATCTTTCACTGCGTCAACCGTCTGAACCACGTCCAGGTTTCGGACTCTCTGTGCGACAGCAGCAGCCGACTGTCCTCACAAGAGGAGGCGTGCAACCTGCAGCCGTGTCCAGGATTGTGAGAGACTTTCTACCCTAATAGTTTGACTGATGACAGGTTTTTAAAAACATTTTAAATCTAGTATTTTATTTGCTGGCTTATAATAAATAAAACAATGCAACAAGTTTTATGTTTTTTTTTATCTAAAGGAAACAAACAGTAAAAATGTTAATAAAAAAGTTTGTTGCCAATTTTTAAATTCATTTCTTATTTGAATGAAACAAGACCGTAAACGGAAAACATTGCAATAAAAAACTGGACTACTAATAGTATATATACTGTATATGTAAAAACGCCCCTCTCACCCTCCGCGGGTGGTTTCTCCTCCAAGCTCGGGTCCTTTACCAGAGGCCTGGGAGCTTGAGGGTCCTGCGCAGTATCTTAGCTGTTCCTAGCACTGCGCTTTTCTGGACTGAGAGGTCTGAGGTCTTTCCAGGTATCTGTTGTAGCCACTCCTCCAGCTTGGGGGTTACTGCCCCGAGTGCTCAAATTACCACAGGCACCACTGTCACCTTCACTTTCCATGCTTTCTCCAGTTCTTCTCTGAGTCCCTGGTATTTCTCCAGTTTCTCATGTTCCTTCTTCCTGATGTTCCCATCGCTTGGCACTGCCACATCCACCACAACGGCTTTCCTCTGTTCTTTATCCACCACTACAATGTCTGGTTGGTTCGCCATTACCATCCTATCAGTCTGGATCTGGAAGTCCCACAGGATCTTTGCTCTCTCATTCTCTACCACCTTCAGAGGTGTTTCCCATTTTGACCTTGGGGTTTCCAGTCCATATTCTGCACACATGTTCCTGTATATTATTCCAGCCACTTGATTGTGGTGCTCCATGTATGCTTTACCTGCCAGCATCTTACATCCTGCAGTTATGTGCTGGATTGTTTCAGGTGCCTCTTTGCACAGCCTACACCTTGGGTCTTGTCTGGTGTGGTAGATATCTGAGCCTCTATTGCTCTCTCTCTCTATTCAGGCTGACACATTCTAAAAATAGGACATTTAGTAAAAGGTTTATGAAAAACCATGCTGTTGGAATACAAACTGATTTCTTTTAGTTACAAAAATTAGGAAAAATATGTTCAGTTATATACACGCATAAAAAAACCTAAACATTTTCATCTTCAAGAGTCAAATATGCACATCTTAGCTGTAAGGTATATTTCTGATTTTTGTTGGCTGGGGTTTTTCTTGTTTATGAATATTTAACAATAGGACAGCTATTTTGACACTTTCCCATCATACTAATTGCCTCTAGGTTCTTATACGCTTTTTTTTAATTAGATTAAAAATAATTTAATTAATTTATGTTGTCTGTTATACAGTGATGGGGCACAAAAGAAAGAAAATATTTGTTGAAGACGGAGTTTTCTAAAGATCAGAAATCAATAGCTTAAACCCTTTCCCATTATAAACTGTTTTGGGAGGTGGTTTTAAAAATTACTATATATATATATA
>JAUDJI010001416.1:0-10627 GCA_037389245.1 Oryzias sinensis
ATGGAGCGAGTTTGGGAAATATGAACTAACATCTTTAACAATGGGACAGTAAAAGCCAACATACCCAGATGACTGTACAGATGAGAAGGGTCAAAGCTAGGACATCAACGAAGCAGCAAACAGCCTCAATTACTATTTTGTAAACGTGGATCCAGAGTTGGCAGCAGGAATTCCAGAGTGCAAAATCAGGGAAGACAAAAATCCACCATGGAAAGGATCCCACACTCAATCCTTCTCTCTGATGGGAACGAAGAGGAAAAACTCTTAAGATATGACAGTGGGGAAACTAAAGAAATAAACCTAAACATATATTAGAATACAACGGTAGATATTTATTGCACTGCTCCTTAACATGACCATATTTCACTACTGTATAGAAATTTGGAGAAATAATTCTAAGAGTTCACTGCATCTTCTCTGTTTACTTCAAAAACCGGCCGTCAGAATTGTGCATAAAGCTGGATATCTTGATCATACAAACAATTTATTTGATCAATCCAGACTTTGAAAACTGGTTGACCTTTTTTGGTTTTTACACCAACAACTTCTAGGAACTTCCAGATCAAACTGATAAGAACCACAAAGAAAAGTTTCTGTGTGTCGGTTGCTTACTATATTAAAAGATTGCTTTTAATGTGGAATAATCCTATATGGCGCAGAAGAAATAACATTCATAATTAACTGATTGTCCAAAAGATAATTATTGGATAAACTTCAAAAAATAAAAAAATAAAATACCTACAATGAAAAGATATGCCTTACTTACGATGGAGTTTTAGGGCCACGGTGAGGAAAAACTCTACAGCCCAATTTTAGAAAAAGCATCGCGTCGAGATAAAAGGCAAAATAAAGTTTCGAGATTAAAGTCGCAAAAACTCGTGAATGCACAAGATTATTGTTGATTGATTGATTGATTGATTGATTGATTGATTGATTGATTGATTGATTGATTTTATTTAAGTGTCATGCACTAATGTGCCCAGCCCACACTGGCCTATATGACACTGAAAGACAAAATACACAATACATAGATACATCCCCATCACAAAAAAAAATCCAATAGCACCCCTAATCAGAGTCTAACAGAATACATAGTGTCCATTCTTATTGTCCATGCCTTTGACACAAAATTTGCCAAACAAAAGATTTCATTTTCAAAAGCCAACGTAAATTTTGTCTTCAGATAACCAAAATAAATCAGAGTTTATTTCTTTTCTATGGCGTCATACATACAAAGTCTCTGTTTTTCATACAAAGGACAATAAAACAAAAAATGAAATTCATCCTCCACCACTTGCAGCTCACAGACCTCACAGAGTCTTTCCTCCTCAGGAATGCCTTTAAAGCGCCCTACTTCCACCTGTAGGGGGAGCACTCCTGCTCTCAGTTGAGCACATAAGGATCTTTGTCCTCTTTTTAAGTTATATATAACATATGGCTCAGCAGAAAATGTGTCCTTAATTTGCAAATAAGTTCGTAATTTTGGTTTTTGAAGCAGTTTCATTTTCCAGTCTTTTTCATAATAACCAACTAAAGTTTCCTTAACATTATCTATCTTACATTTCAAACAATTAAAAAATAATGATTGTAGGTTCACAGATGTTAAATACATCATTACACCAGGGATAAATATGAGCTCTATCCCAATCAAATATTTTACGTGCAAGTCTCTCTGCAGGTAAAGACACCAACCGGTTCCATAATCTGAGAACTTCTGCTCTTTGTTTGATCACACACGGTTCCCACCCCATGTCCCCCTCAATGGCGGCTTTAGTGGTGAACCAGTGTACACCCAGAAAATATCTCATTGCCCTGTATTGAGCCTTATCACACTCAGGAGCATCTTCATAACCCCAAACTCCTGCAGAATAAAATAACACAGATCCCACCATGGCATCGTACAATTTACCAAACGTGTCAAAACTCAACTCAGGACAGACCTTCGTCTTATTTATCACTGCGCCAAGTGCCCTCCCAGCAGAATCTGATAACCGCTGCTTCCCTTCTGGGAACATCATATTTTTATGAAAAACAAAACCAAGATATTTATAGGTATCAGTATACATAAGAGTAGTTTTACCAAAATAAAACAGAAAATTACTTTGAGGTACTAAAGGCTTTCTAAAATGAACGATTTGTGTTTTATCACTATTGATAGTGAGTCTCCATTTGTTACACCAGTCATTCATTGTATTTAACATTCCTTGTAATTTTATTTCCTCATCAACTTTCAAAATAATATCATCAGCATAAAGTAATATGCTCAAGTTCCAACTATTGATATCAATACCCAAGTTAGTTTTCTTAATTTCTTGAGCTAAATCGTTGACATAGATAGAAAAAAGAGTTGGTGAAAGAACATCTCCTTGTTTAACTCCAAATGGTGTGGAAAACCATCCTGTTTTTAGGTCATTCACCTGCACACAGGCTAATGGAGCCTTGTACAGAGCTTTAATTGCTTTATAAAATTGACCATTAATGCCATACATAAGTAATTTATATTCAAGAAGATCTCTATCTATCGAGTCAAATGCTTTTTTGAAATCCACAAAACAAATAAAGGTACTTTTACTTTCTTGCAGTCTAGCTCTCACCACCGAGGACAGAACATAAATAATGTAAATACACGTTCCATTTCTCCTGAATCCATTCTGCTCCTCTACAAGGACTTTGTTTGTTTCTAGGTATTCAGATAACCGATTATTTAAAATACTAGAAAACACTTTATACACGGCACTCAGAAGGCTAATGCCTCTATAATTCAGAGGGACTCTTGGGTCTGCTTGAGGGGATTTTGGAATCGGCTTGATGATCGATTTATACCAAATAGATGGTATAAAGCCATTCTTAAAACAGAATCTAAAGAGGCAATGTAAAGTATTTAACAATTTAGGACACCTAAGAACCTCGTTTGATAGTTCATCCACACCAGCAGCTTTATGAAGTTTAGTTTTCTCAGTGACTTTTAGAACTTCCTTAATTGTAATATCTTGATTTATTTTGTCAGAGTAGTTCAGAGAAATTTTAAAACTATTGTCTTCAAACAGTTTTTTGGATTTGCACATATTCAGAAAAAACTGGTTGCTGAGCTAACTGAGCTAATAATTTGATCCTTTTCTTTACTCAGTGTTTTTCCTCTTTAAGATTTTCCATAAGTAATTTTATCTGTTCTCTTTCCTGTTGAAGTTGTTCCCTTCGGGACGGGGGACGATACAATCAATGCATCTCTATTACTGTGCGGGACTAAATTCTCTGAGTTTTGCAGGTGCGGGCGGGAGTGGACATACATATTGCGGGAGCGGGCGGGAGTGTAATGCATACGTTGCGGGAGTGGGCGGGATTGGTCAAAAATTCAGCGGGCGCGGGCGGGAGCGGGATGAAGAAAATAGTCCCGCGCAGGGCTCTAGTGTGCAGTTCCAAATGTTGCACAAATATTTGTTTTCAGTAAAAATGTTTAAAATGACTTTACATCCAAGAATGTGTGGAATGCTAATTTATAAAATCTACAGTATCTTTAAAAGGCAGAGTTTTAACTTGTGTAACACATTTGGTACTCCGTTTTTAACATTGAAGCAAATAGCTTTGTATAAACCTAAATGTCACTGTTTAATTTAAAAATTGTGAGCATGTAAGAGCAGATCTTTGTTTTTTAGGGGGATTTTATATTTTGCAGTGAAATAAACATTTAATTGCCAAACACTCATGTTGTCATTTATTATATTAATGCCTTGAACAAAAGCTATTGAAAGAAGTCAATTTGAAGCAACTTACATTTTAAGTCTTTAAGTCTAGAACTCTAATCAAGAAGCTTTGAGCAGTCTCCTTTTGAAGTTGCACCTCTGATGCAAGTTGTTTGTAAAGCTCAGTGGTGCTCTTCTCCTGAAAATGAGAACGCAATAAAGTAGGAAGAGTCAGCTGGGCCTTTCCCTCCAGATAGCTGCGTAGCTGTAGACCTGGCAGAATAGCTCTAATGCAGGGGTCGGGAACCTTTTTGGCCGAGAGAGCCATAAACGCCACATATTTTTAAATGTAATTTCGAAAGAGCCATACAATAATGTTGTGTCCCTTTCCCACACAGAGGTACGGAGACTTAACATCTTTTAAGGTTCTTTATTCTGGTTACTGCAGACCGTAACCAACGCCGTACAATTAATTCGGCAACTCCTCAGTCTCACCCGCTGAGAGCGCTTCACCCAACTTCTTATTCCCTCACTGCCGCATCAGCCCTCCTATTTCCTTATTCGGCCCATGGCTGAACCCTATTGGTCCAAAGTACCTAAGAACAGGCTGAGCGACAGAACTGAGAGCCAATCAGCAGCTCTGCTTGATGCGTTCAATTAACTCCAAAATTTAGAACGCGACCCAACAGCCACCCAGTCCAACCCAGTCCGCAACAATATGTTTAAAACTAAATATACGAGTGAATGTGTGCATTTTATGTAATTTCAACACTTTTCAAGTGTAATAAGTCTGTGGATTCTTTTGAACAACATTGTTATGCTGTTGCTAATAAATGATGAGTATTTCTTCTGGTGCTGCATGGTTTTGCTGAGGGACTAGTCCGGTTGATACGTGGTAAGTTTTAGCTTCATGCAGCGTGTTTTAAGTTTTGACAATTCCTGAGCGATTCACCTTGCTGCCCGTGCCCACAAACCCCCCCTTTCTTCCTCACACATCCCGCTGCAACCGCGTGCTCTTTCTCAGAGACGGGAGCGCGCAGTTGCAAGGACGACGGTTCGCAGGTTTCAGGCTGTTATAAACTCTGTGAAATAATAGATCATAGTAAACTGATATGCGGTGCAGATTTTTTTCTCCAAGCACCGCTACTACTGCCCGCGCCCCCTGGCATCGCATTGCACCCAAGATGGACTGGTCTAATGAAAAAAAGTAGAATTAAAGATTTGTCTGCGAGCCTCACGTGACCATCAAAAGAGCCATATATGGCGAGCCATATACGGTTACATGTACAAAATATCTTGATGGGATCAATGGTCGGATTAGAATCCAACCGTGTTCATGGGCCCAGAAAAATGTTTTCAGAATATAAAAACGTTCACTAAAGTCACACTTTCCGTTGGAATAAATCATTCGCACATGCGCAGTAGGGTTTGAAAACCGGAAGGAAATAGATTCCGCCGAGCGGCTTTTTTTTTCAAACTTTATTGAATGTAACAATTCAATACAAAACGATTATAAACAGCGCCGAGCGGCTATATACATTGACATGTCAGCTCGGTAAAATACGAGATGATCTTCTAAATGTGCTTTTAATAATGTTACGGTTCTTATGAAACACCTGTTCGCTCATCATTTGAATTTTAATCCGTGTGGTCAGTGCTTTTTCTGAACGAAGCCAGGATTAGCATAATGCTAACACGGGCTTACAACATTAGCTTTGGGTGGCGCTGCATCCTGTGAATAACATCAGCCTTTATTTTAGTCGGGACACGACTGGAAACACAAATCCACGTGATTGTTTGAATGTTTTCTAAGGACTGAGCGACAGTTCTGCTTTGAAGCTCAAACCGCTGTGTGTGCTGACGATCCGAGCTGTGCTCAGACACACACTTTTAGACCCGGTTCTGAGTTCGGTTGCTCGTGCCCCTAGAGCTGCGGGACGGATCGCAGTCCTAAATCTCCCACACATACCGTATTTGCGGTATAATGAGTGGTATGTGTGTTATACTCATTGTACCCCCCCCCCTTCCCATCAAACACAAAGCTGGAAGTCCGCGCTTCACTAATTAAGTGTGGGAGCGGACTACTTCTTTTCTGTTTTGTTTGTTACTTTTTTTGTTAAAGTCACTTCCCTCAGTTTATACTGGATCATCGCGGATTAGTCATTAGTTGGGAAATAAAATAAAAAAAGTAAATTAACGAATAGCAGTTATATAAGAACGAAAAATGTAAAAATACCCCCCCCCCCCCCCCCGACGATGTCATCGTCCATCCCGATGGTTGACAGCAAACATCGTCAACGGCCAATTTAAGGGACAATCGCCCAACCATAATCTGGACGACACATTGGTCTGTAGTAAAACATTGAAAGATCATGTGGAGGATGTGAGGAAAGTACTGCAACGACTCAGAGGGTTTGGCATAAAACTTAAGCCCAGTAAATGTGACACGTTCAAACTCGAAGTACGGTATCTGGGTAGAATTGTCTCAGCAGAGGGCAGCAGAGTTGACCCTGCAGATTTTGAAGCAGTTCGAGCACTTAAAGACATCAGACCACAAAATGTTGGACAGCTAAGAAAAATGTTAGGTCTCCTGTCCTACTACAGACAATACATGAAAGACTTTTCCAGAAAAGCAAGCTGTCTTTACGAACTGTTAAAAGCAGAGAAAGGTACAGAGAATACAGGAACCACAAAAGGGACAAAGCGAAAATCCAAGAAAGCAAGTCAAGTTGTACCTTCAACAAAACAAATTGTGTGGACTGACCAGCATCAAAGTGCTCTGGAGCAGTGGTCCCCAACCACCGTGCCGCGGGGACACTTGGCGCCGAAATTTTGGCACCGGGACGAGCAGAAAGAAAAAATAATTTCCATTTTATTGTTTTTCTCGAAAGAAACGTTTTATTTTGAAAAGTGACCTGATTCACTCTGTTACATCCGTCACACTTAAGGCACGTCAAAGTCACGACACACCAAACATCATGTGATACACCCCACTAAAATTAAACCCAAACAACCAAAATGAGCAAAAAACAAGGGGAAACGGTCCAATAAAGGGACAGAAGACGAACCTGCACTCGCTAAAAAATCTGGAAAATCCGGAAATCTGCCTTTAACAGGCAGCGGTAAACGTACTTTGCGCTGCACCTCAACACCCCCCCCACCACCACCACCACCAGTCCGCGGTAAACGTGTCTTGCGTTGTACCGGTCCGCGGTGACAAAAAGGTTTGGGACCACTGCTCTGGAGGATCTTACTGACTGTTTGCTCCACCCACCAGTGCTTGGCTTTCCGGATTTCACACAACCATTCATTGTGCACACTGACGCTTCACACAAAGGACTCGGAGCAGTGTTGTATCAAAAGCAAAACAGCAAGCTGCGTGTCATTGCTCATGGTTCCCGCACTTTAACAACAGCGGAGAAAAACTATCACTTCCATGCATGCAAACTGGAGTTCCCAGCGCTGAAGTGGGCTATCACAGATACATTTAGGGATTATTTGTACTATGCCCCAACATTCACTGTGTATAGTGATAACAACCCGCTCACATACATTCTGTCAACTGCAAAACTGAATGCAACAACATCACGCTGGGTTACAGAGCTTGCCGATTTTAATTTCACAATAAAGTGCAAACCAGGAAAACAAAATGGTGATGCTGATGCTTTATCAAGGATGCCTCTTGATGTAGAGACACTAATGAGAAACTATTCTGAAGAGTTGCCTCCTGACACCATTGCAGCCGCCATACAGGCCATTGAAGCCCAAAAGCAGTACCCTGCTACATGGACATTGTCAGCAGCAGCCATGTCAGTCACAGCGCAATGTGAGTCAGCTGAATGGTCGATCCAGGCTATACCAATGAAAGAGTTAAGTGAATCACAAACTTCTGATCCAGTTATAAGTCTTTTACTCCTGTGGAAATGATCAGGTTCAAAACCTCCCACCAAAGAGGTAAGAGCATTCGGTCCTAAGCCAAAATGTTTGTTGAAAGAATGGGAAAAGCTGGTGCTTGATACTGATGGCATCCTTTACAGAGTTACATCCGTTCGTAAACAGCTAGTCCTACCAGAAAAGTACAAGGGAATAGTACTTGAAGAGTTGCACAATAAAATGGGTCACCAGGGCGTCGATCGCACAGTATCCTTAGTACGTGACCGTTTCTTCTGGCCATATATGCAGTCAGACATCGAGCATTATGTGACCAACGGGTGCTCCTGTATCAAGCAGAAAAAGCCCTGTCGTGACACAAGAGCCCCTTTAACAAACATTGTAACAGCACAGCCCTTTGAACTGGTGTGCATAGATTTTCTACATCTGGACAAATACAAAGGCGGATATGAGTACATCTTGGTGGTTGTTGACCACTTCACACGCTTTGCACAAGCTTATGCCACCACCTCAAAGTCAGGGAAGACAGCTGCCAATATCATCTTCAATGACTATGCCTTAAAGTTTGGTTTCCCCTGTCGTATCCACCATGAGCAAGTGGGTGAGTTTGAAAACCAGTTGTTCCGTCAGCTAGCAAAACTCAGCGGAATAACTGGATCCAGGACAACACCTTATCACCCGATGGGTAATGGCCAAGTCGAACGTATGAACAGGACATTATTGCAGATTCTTAAGACACTAACTGAAAAACAAAAAACAAGCTGGAAGGACTCCATCAACAAACTAATGTATGCATATGCATACAACTGCACTCGTTGTGAAGTTACAGGCTATTCACTGTTTTATCTACTGTTTGGAAGGACACCAAGACTTCCAGTAGACATGCTATTTGGACTGTATTCAGACTCATGTTTTAGTGACCACAGAGACTATGCTGACAAATGGAAAAAAGGCACACATGGATGAAGCATATGTCATTGTTATGTCTTGCTGCTTCTGCTTTGTTGCATCTCCTGTCATTCTGCTGACTAGGGCTGAAACGATTCCTCGAGTTTCTCGATTACAAAAATTCCTCGAGGCAAAAACTCTGTCTCGAAGCCTCGTTAAATTCCTATGACGCGCATTATACCCGCGGCGCAGGGATTTGATTGTGTCACACGGACCGTTTATTCACACGGACCTTTTGAATTTAGTTGGCGCGATGGCGGAGAATAGATCTATAAATAAACGGCAGAAATTGTCTAAAGTGTGGGACCATTACACACTTAATAAAGAAGAGAACAAGGTGCAGTGTCTCTACTGCAAAATAGAGCTGGCATACCACAACAGCACATCTTCCATTCAGCATCTGAACAGAAGACATCTGCGCGACTGCTGGAACCCCGACGCCTTAGGCGCGGGACACGCGCGTACCACCGGCAGCGAGCGAGTGGCGGTGTCAGCCGCTCCGCGCCCCCTCCACGGCGACCAGCGCGAGCCGCCTCGGCGGGCGGCGAGAGCCCCTAGCTGCGGTATTCAGGTGACCGGGCCTGCTATGAACACTCTAATTTTTTCAAAGTAAACGCTTCGGCCCCGCGGGAAACTTAGCTAAGAGCATCGAGGCGACAGGCGGTAGCTCGCCTTTCGGCGGACCGCGAGGCTTCTTTAAGCATTGCAAAAATAACAAAAGCATTATTTTTACACGAAATATAAACAATAATAATGATCAAATATGTTTTTCTGATTCTTTTATTTTTAATGGCCTTCCATTTTGGTGTTGTGCCACCCTTTCAAAGTCTTCTGTCCCCCCCCCCATTCAAAATGTTTTAGCTCCGCGACATTTCTCAAGACCAACTTAAAAACACCAAAAGTAACATTTGCATCAGAGCGGATCTTTAAAATCAAATGCTTGTTCATTTTACAACCACATCATTTTTGTTATGCATTATTTGTTTTGGTTGTTCAAAAACACACACAAATCGTTTTATCCGATTACTCGATTAATCGATCGATCAAGTGCTATTAATCGATTACAAAAAGAATCGATAGCTGCAGCCCTACTGCTCACCTGGCAAGTGAAGCCAATGATCTTGATCAGCACCTGCCAGGTATTTAAGTCAGAGGAGGCCACAACCAGGAGAGAGGCATGCAGAGAGAGCAGAGTAGGAGGCTGAGGAGCAGTTGTTTTGAGTTGGAGCTGTGCTGGTTGGTTAGTTTCCCTTTTGATTACCTCTTGGTCTTCAGCAGTCTTATACTGCTGGGTTTCGTTATTTTACTTTGGGGTTGGACCTTGGTAGTCCTTATTTGCGGGCTTTGTTTATTTTGTTTCAATAGTTAGATTTTGTTAGGCAGCCTTAGCAGGGAGCTGCTGACTCCAACGGTCAACGTGGCTGGGTCAGTTGTCTCCCTGAATTATTTTATGTTTGGCCAAGGCTCCAATCCCTCTGTTTTGTCTTTTGTTGGGACCAGCACAGACCACGTTATTTCTTTCTTTTTGTTTAACAGGACACAGGTTATTTCCACAACTTAATAAACTGTGTTCCTAAACTTTGGTGTCCATCGTCCATATGTTTTGGCCCCTTTTTGATTTCCCCTATACTGGGACAGGTTTGCCTGTCGGGGCCGTAACAGTCATTGCCAATGAACATGCAAGAAAATCTGCAGAAAAGAGCAAAAAATATTATGACACAAAAGTAACAAGTTCTGCACTGCAGCCGGTTGAACGAGTCCTGATTAAAAACCTGACACCAAGAGGGGGATCAGGTAAATTACGTGACTCCTGGGAAGATGCCATTCACACAGTTGTGAGACAAATGGGGCCTGACCTCCCAATCTACGGGGTAAAACCAGAGAGAAGTAAAGGACGGTCTAGAGTGTTACACAGAAACCTGCTCATGTCATGTGATCACTTACCTTTTGAACCGAAAAAAGACAGTCCCACAGTACACAAAAAGCAAACCAAAGACCAACCTGTGCAAGAATTTCAAGAGTCTGATGACGAGGATAGTGGTGATGGATATTACCTTTATCAAGCACTACCTCAGCTTCCAGTGACTCAATCATTAGACCCTACAGCT
>JAUDJI010001417.1:0-10625 GCA_037389245.1 Oryzias sinensis
TTTATATTGAGTAACTAAGTCAAAAACTTTTGGGTAACCTTTTTTTTTGGTATAATCATCAAAATAAAAAAGCTCAGTAAGAAAATCAATACATTATTGAATAATTTGCTGCTCTCAGATTCCCTCTGAGGAGCTGCAGATTTGAGGCATTACTTACATCTTCAAGAGCCTTTTTTCTCTCCCCTCAGTCTGTTCCACTTGTCTTCTGCTGCCAGTGGGACAGAAAGTCAGAGCAAATCTTTTGGCTCTGTTCGACCGCCGTGGTTAGTGTGTGTTATCATGCGGTCACAGCAGTGCAAACAGTGGCCATGCAGGGATGACCTGGGTCAGGATGACCCACAAAAGGGAGCCTCGTGTGAACTTTCAGGCTGCAGGAATCAATGAATCTGCGTTTGTTATGAAAACGATTCCATTGTATATGAATATACATTTTAAAAAGGAAGATACAGTACAGTATTCCAGTGGATATAAAGGCGCTCTACCCTAGAAACTTTTCTCACCTTTATTTAGCTCCAAACCACCTGGAAGTGTCAAGTACCTTCAAAAGCTGCTAATTTGGGTGTGAGGCTCACAAGCAGGAAAAAGATGTATCTTACCTTCTCACTGACTGTGACATGCTTATCCATAAGATATTTTCCAACCTTTATTTACAGCACGTTCCAAATTATTAAGGAAATTATATTTTTTCTATGATTTTCTAAATACTCATTGCAAATGACATTAAGAGTAATTATCAAGAGACAAACCAATAGAACGTATATCAAAATCAAGATTCAAGATTCAAGATTCAAGTTTTATTGCCGTTTGCACATGCGGTACATCGGAATTTGTCTTTGGCATCTCTCATGTCAGGGTAAGTTAAAAAAGGACAAAAGAAAAATTTGAAGAAGAAATAATAAAGAAAATAAAAATAAATAGAATAAAGTTAAAAGTCAAAATTAGACAGCAAATGTTATTGAGCAAACTTCCTAAAGAAAATAAAAACCTTAAAAATAAAAACCTTCAATGTTACTGTTCCACATTATTACGCAGACCAGAGTTCCACAACGTTTTATGGATTCTAAAGAACTGAAAATGGTATTTTTTTAAATTTGCTGCATTAGGAAGTCATATTAACTGAATTCAAAAACTATTCCAATCCAAAACTCCTCAATAGGTCAAGTTAGATTTGAACATAGGACCCCTTATTTTGTAGCAGCTTCACAATTCTTGCATCCATTGAACTTGTGAGTTTTTGGAGAGTTTCTGCTTGAATTTCTTTGCAGGATGTCAGAATAGCCTCACAGAGCTTCTGTTTGGATGTGAACTGCTTCCCACCCTCATAGATATTTTGTTTGAGGATGCTCCAAAGGTTCTCAGTAGGGTTGAGGTCAGGGCCCATAGCAGCCAATGATGCAGAAGTATTACTTTGCAGCATGAGATGGTGCATTGTCACGAATATGATTTTGTTGCTGAAAGCATGGTTCTTCTTTTTCATTCATTTCATTCATTTCATTTTCACCCCTTCAGGGACCCTAAAGGGGCAACCAGCTCTCTCCCCACGATTCCAACCCAAAACATGACTGTGCCACCCCCTTTGCTGACGTCACAGCCTTTTTGGGACATGGTGGCCATCCACAACCACCCACTACTCCATCCATCTGGACCATCCAGGGTTGCACAGCACTCACTAGTGAACAAGACTGAAAATGAATCTGCGTGCATGTCTAGGCTCACAGCAGCTGTTCCTGCTTGTGAGTGTTGTTTAGGCCGAATAGAAGGTTTATGTAAAACTGCAAGCCTCTGGAGGTTTCGTACACCTTGATGTTGGTGGAATTCAGGGACACCAAGAGCTTCAAATATGTGCCTGCTGCTTTATAATGGTATTTTAGAAGCTGCTCTCTTAATTTGACGCATTTGTCTGGCAGAAACCTTTTTGATTCTGTCTTTATCTGCACAACCCCTGTATGCTCGGAATCAGCTACAAATCTCTTAATACTACGATGATCACACTTACGTTTTCGTGAAATATCCAAGGTTTTCATATCTTGTTCAAGGCATTTACCTATTTCCTGCTTTTCAGCCACAGAAATTCTTTTTCTTTCTCATATTGCTTGAAAATGTTTGTCTACTTAATAATTTGGAATGTCCGTCTTCATTAGTTTTTCCTTTAATTGAACTCACCAGGCAAATTAATTATCACAGGTGTTTGAGTCAGTGATCCAAAGAGCTCTAAAACACAATTTTTTTAATTGAAAAAGAAAGAATTGAATCTTTTTGACTTTTATTTGCATGATAATTCAGAACACACTGTAAACACGTTTCTTTGTTTTGCACTCAATATTTGCATTTTTAACTCTTTGCACTGTATCTATATTATTCCTTGACTTCCTTCTTCTTTATAACCCCCCCTGTGACCTTCTTTAATAGTTTGCCTGCATTCGCCTTGTTGCTTAACCATATAGTGTTTCCAGCTTTTCTAGCCCTTTAACACCAGAAATGTCACCAGTGACATCCAAATAACATAAGGTCTTTGACATACCGTAACTCCTCGACTTTTATTGTAACACACGACTTCTGTAAAGTTTTGAACTTTTCTCCACTTTTCTCCGCTTTAAAATCAGTTGATTAACGTTGATTGCATCTTTTCCCTACTGTAAAGTGATGCATATTAACGCAAGGCTGCTCTTCTCCACGTCAGAGCAAATCTTTTGTCTCTGTTCAACCGTTGTGGTCTCCGCTGTGTGAACACGCACAATCTGCGAATGCAGAGATACAGCCCGGCCTAAGATCCTTCTTCATCAGTTAAGTGCGAGAGGGCATTTTCCTTCAGAAGAGGCCGGTTTCATCCATCATTCATTCATCCAGATGATAATTATTCACCGCAATTATCTTCCTTAGCATTTCAGGATTTTTCCATCCGTTTCTGAATCAGCTGATGTCATTTATTTGTTCAGGGGAACAAACTTCGGTTGGTATCAATTCAGGAAATAGCTGTAAAATATTCCTTAGCAGCTGGCATTGAAGTCGAAGGACCGGTGTATTCTTCATTCCCTCCGCCCCTACAGCACCTCCTTCAGACTCAAAAGTCTCAGACGTTTGCGATGAACTGGAGGAGTCGCGTGACTGAAAAAAAAATCCTTTTGTTGCAACTCTGTTGTTCTTCACGTTATTTGTGTCTAATGTCAATGCTTCTAAGCAGCAAGGCAGACATGTACAAATTTCACTGGAGGAATAGAATTTTCTCTCATTTATCACAGGGGTTGGGTTCTAAAAATAACCCACAATAGATGTTCAAACTTTTATTTAAAAAAACAGCCAGGTCAGTAGTCACAGGATAAAGAGATTGATTGACAAGGTCAAGAGCCAATCAGGACACAAAACAGTGTGCTGCAAAAAAAGTTACACTGTAAAGAATATCAGTAAAATAGAGAGACTGTGAAAACTGAACGATGATATAGCAAGCAAACACTGTACTGGAAAAACTAAACCTGTCAGTCCAGTGATTCAGTATTTTTTCCTAGGAAAAATGTGTTGTCATGCTGTACTTGAAACTTGGTCAACTTTGATTTTAAGTTTAGACCAAGTTTATTGTAATCATAGAAGATTACAGAAAAAAATTATGTAATTAGAAATCATAACTGACCTTTAGGAATTTGACATATTTAACAATCCAGAGAAGGTATTAAATCTAACACCGCTAATACTTCCAATTTCCCATGATTCCTAGGGCTTATGATTGGCCTTCTAAAGTGTACAGTAAACCCTTGTTTTTCGCGGGGGTTACGTTCCAAAAAGAACCCGTGATAGGCAAAATCCGTGAAGTAGAAACCTTTGTTTTTTCTTACAATTAATATACAATTAAATACTCTATTATACATTGAAAAGAAAGAACAAACCATTTTACAGGCTTAAGCATTTGTTTCACAAATAAAAGTACTTTAGAAACGTTTTTTAGAGTCTGGGTAAATAACTTCTGTACTGTACTGTCGAATAATAATAATTTTAATCATCGATGTGAACAGAAGGCTTCAAATCGCGGAGATTAGCCCCGCCCACCGCGACCAGAGTAATTGGATTAAACGGGAGAAAATGTAAAATGATTATGAAAAAAATACAAAGAACAGTCGGACAAATAGTGACTCAGGTGTATTTCACTGCTCTTCAGACTGAGTCGCTGCATCCTGACTCCGGTCTGCAGTGTTTTCTTCTTCTGAAGCCTGATGTGCAGCTGTGTTTGTTCAGGAGAAGAACATAGTGATAGGCAGTTGTTGTCGCTCTTTTTTCTATGGGTTTTAGAGAAACTTGAAATTGCAAGAGAATTTGCACGTACGTGTTGTAAATTTGGCGAGCTGTTTTACAAACGTGTACATATTAAACTGCAACGTTATCAACGCAAGGTAGAGAAGAAGCAGAGTGACTTTTTAGCCAATCAGAATGCAGAACACAATGCACTATGCAAATCCGTGAAGTAGCGAAACCATGAAAAGTAAACTGTGTTATAGCAAGGGATCACTGTACACATGTGTACGACAACATTTAATAAATATTTATTGTTTAAATAAAATTAATAGAAATAATCAGGGTTCCAGCCATGACTATTAATTATTGTTAATTAATATATTTTATAAGATGAATCCATTTTGAAGCGAAAAATCTTTTTGAGTTTGCCTGTTTATTTTAGAAACGTGACTATAAAACAAAAATTCAGATTTTATATGTGTTGAATCCAAGGAACAATCATGAGCCATGCTTGGGTTTAGAGTTGAAGAGCATCCTACAAATTAAGTCCTGGCTATTATTCATTTTCAAAGCTGTTTGTATCACACAAAAGCAAGCAAAGAGTGGGTATCGCATCACTTTCAGCTAATCTTGTTATGGGTTGTCAGCAACTCCAGTTATTAAATATTTCTCCTTTTCATTCTAATGTCTTTTCTGTTTTATTTTGCTCATTACAAAGAAACGTCACCCAAATGCTACTATTGAGGCATATAAAGCATTTTGGAAAGCTTTGAAGCTCATTTTCCCTTACAGCAGCTGCAGCTTTATGTAGGTTGCTTGGAAACAACCCAGCATTTGACTCTTAATGGGAGCGTGCACAATCCTTTCAGCAAGACCTGGATGCAGACTGCTTCAAAACTCTGAGTAATTATTAGACTACTAAAGATCACGAGTGAGAAACTGGACAAAGATTGTGCCAAATGGGCAAGCAGAGGATGTGGAGCATAGAACCATGTTTTAAACCATTGACTTGAATCGTGAGAAAAGTGAATTATTGTATCCCTACTGCATGTTTATGTTGAAAGTGTCAAACAATTGTTTTAAATTTAAAAAGGATGTTTTCTTTACTGTATTATTATTACATCCGTCTTAGCTTGAGCCAACTAAAATTGTGGGGAAAGTTAGTTGTTGTTGCTACTTTTTGTGTTAACAAATCCATGGTGACTTCAGTGCAGAGTGAATGACAGCAATTTCTTTAAAATTGATTTATTTACTTTATTTTAACGTTTTAATTAGCTTACATGCTCTGTCTAGTGTAGTGGTCAGCACTCTGACCACTGTTATCCTCGAGCATGGGTGAGTTTTCTTCAGCTTTCTTCACAATCCAAAAATTTGTCACACGTTGGTGGGTCACTCGAGTGCTCTAGGTGTGCATGTGAGAGTGTGTGGTTGTGTGGCCAAATTGTAGTCGATAGATGGATGGCTCTGTCTATTTCATGCGTTTTGAAATCCTTTGCTGTGTTTTTCTTTTTTTTAATTTTTACATTTAATTTTATTCTTCTTTTCAGCTTGTTCTGTCCAAAGACTGGGCGAACAAATGAGAGCTGAAGGCCTTTTGTGTTGGACAAGTTTTACTATTACAAGAAGAGGTTATGTATCTTCGGGTAATTTATATATTCACGTTGATGTCGGCATCAACCCAAGTAATGCACACATAGAAAGAAATCCAAACATTTATGTCCATAAATGAAGTTATGTGTAATAAAGTGAAATGGCACAGGGAATAAGTATTGAACACATGAAGAAAAGGAGGGGTAAAAAGGTCTGGCAAGCCAAGAAAGCAGCTGGAGTTTGTCAGTATTCAGAAGGTTAACCTGCCCCCTATAAGTGAAAATTCATATCAGCTGGTATAGTCCTGATTGATGCCTTTTAAAAAGGTTTCTCACCAGCAAGGTGTTAGACAAGAAGCATTGCATGATGGGTAAAAGCAAAGAGCTGTTCAAAGACCTACGCAACCTTATTGTTGCAAAACACACTGAAGGTTACATTGTTACAGGCACCTTTCTAAACTTCTGAAAGTTCCAGTGAGTACCATTGGGGCCATCATCCGGAAGTGGAAAGAACACGGGATTACCATAAACCTGCCATGGCCAGGTGCTCCTCGCAAGATTTCAGACAGAGGAGTCAGAACAATCATCAGAAGGGTTCTCCAACAGCCCAGGACCACTCGTGGAGAGCTTCAGAAAGACCTGGAATCAGCAGGTACCGTTGTTTCAAAGTAAACAATAAGTAATGCACTCAACTGCCATGGCCCCCATGCACGCACACCACACAAGACTCCATTTTTGAAGAAGAAGCATGTTGAAGCTCGTTTGGAGTTTGTGACACAACATTTGGATAAACCCATGACATTCTGGGAGAAGATACTCTTGTCAGATGAGACCAAAATTGAACTCTTCGGATGTCATAAGACACAACATGTTTGGAAGAAAAATGGCACCGCACATCACCCCCAAAACCCCATACCAACAGTCAAGTTTGGAGGTGGGAGCATCATGGCCAGGGGCTGTTTTTCAGCATGTGGTACTGGTAGACTTCATATCATTGAAGGAATAATGACTGGAGAAAAGTATCGAGACATTCTTGATCAGAATCTGCTGTCATCTGCCAGGCTGCTGAAGATGAAAAGAGGGTGGATCTTTCAGCAAGACAACGATCCCAAGCACACAGCCAAGGTAACACTCAACTGGTTGAAGAAAAAGAAAATAAAGTTACTACAATGGCCCAGTCAATCACCAGACTTGAATCCAATTGAAAATCTTTGGAAAGAACTGAAGATCCGGGATCACAGAAGAGACCCCCGGAACCTTGAAGATTTGAAGGCAGTTTGTGTGGATGAATGGGCCAAAATCACACCTGAGCAATGTATTCGACTGGTTTCTCCATACAGGAGGCGTCTTGAGGCTGTAATCACCAACAAAGGTTTTTGCACTAAGTATTAAATAAATTTCAGTAAGCGTGTTCAATACTTATTCCCTGTGCCATTTCACTTTATTACACATAACTTCATTTATGGACATAAATGTTTGGATTTCTTTCTATGTGTGCATTACTTGGGTTGATGCCGACATCTGGTGAACATTTCATGTCAATAGCATAGATAGATAGATAGATAGATAGATAGACTTTAATAATCCCGAAGGAAATTTTAAGTGGCCAGCTGCCCATACTTAAAAACACAATCATTCCTAAAATAGATAAAAACACAAATAGATAAAAATATAAAAGGATAAAAAGAATAAAGGCAAGTATGAACAATTCCTAAAAACATGTCAAGTTTCCCAGAAATTCAGCATAACAAAATCAGAAGCAAGAGTAAAAGCTCTCAACACAGAGTGTTGTGCAGTCTGATGGCTCGTGGGACAAAGGACTTTCTAAGTCTGTCCGTGGTGCAGCATTGTGATAAAAGTCTGCTGCTGAAGCTGCTCTTCCTTTCACTGAAGGAGTCATGCAGAGGGTGTGTAACATTGTCCATAATTGTCCATAATTGCCTGAAGTCTGGACAATGTTCGTTGTTCAGCCACCTCCTCCACTGTGGCTAACTTCAGTCCCACAACAGAGCTAACCCTCCTGATGATCTTGTTTAGTCGGGTCAGGTTTCTCTTGCTTGTGCCGCACCAGCACACCACAGCGTACAGCAGAGCACTTTCAATCACCGTTTGATAAAACATACTGAGAAGCTTGGTGGAGACGTTAAAAGAAGCCAGCCTTTGCAGGAAGTACATCCTGGATTGACATTTTTTGCTGAGCAGGGTGTTGTTCTCGTTCCAGTCCAGTTTCTTGTCCAGCACCACTCCCAGGTATTTATAGGACGTGCCTGTCTCCACCAGGTCACCGTCTATGCATATTGGCTGGGAGAGAGGGGGTTGTCTTCTGAAGTCCAGAATGAGTTCTTTGGTTTTCCTGATGTTCAGCTGGAGTTGGTTCTTCTTGGACCAAAGAACAAAATCCTGCACCAGCTGTCTGTACTCCACCTCCTTGTCCTCCCTAATGCAGGCCACAATAACGGTATCATCCGAGAATTTTTGGATGTGGCAAGCCTCCGTGTTGTGTTGGAAGTCGGTCGTGTACAGAGCGAACATCAGGGAGAGAACTGTGCCTTGAGGTACTCCCACACTGCTGCAGAGTGTTTGTGGAACGGCTGGCCCCCATTCTGACAAACTGGGGTCTGTCCTTGAGGTAGTCTGTGATCCGGGATATTAAGTATGGCTCCACTGACATACTTTTCGTGCAGTATTGGGGGTTGTATTGTGTCAAATGCACTGGAGAAATCAAAAAACAACATTCTCACTGCACACCCCCCTTCATCAAGGTAAGACAACATGCGGTGGAGGAGATGCAGAACGGCATCCTCCCCTCTCACCTTCTCCCGATATGCAAACTGCAATGGATCCTGGGCATGTTGTACCTGGGGCTTCAGCAACTGCAGCACTAACCTCTCCATGGTTTTCATTATGTGAGAGGTCAGTGCAATTGGTCTGTAGTCTTTATTGTCCCTTGGCTGCTTGACCTTGGGCAGAGGTACGATGCATGAGGTCTTCCAGAGTGTTGGTATTGTACCAAGGCGCAGGCTCGGGTTAAAGAGATGCTGGAGAGGACCTCCTAGCTCATCTGCGCATGTCTTCAGGAGCCTGGGGGACAACCCATCTGGGCCTGCTGCTTTCCTGGTCTTCAGTTTCTTCAGCTCTCTTCTTACCTGATGTTCAGTAAGAGAGGTGTAATGAGGGAGAGCTGATTCCACCAGTGCAGGTTCATTTGTAGGATGAGGAGGGAATAGGGGGGCAAAGGATGAGGTAGGTGTGGGGTGTGTGGATGAGTTAAACCTATTAAAATGATAATTTAGATCATTGGTTCGCTCCACACTGTCTCCTCCAGATGCAGCCCCTTTTTTACACCCTGTGATTGTTTTCATTCCATCCCACACTTCTTTTATGTTGTTTGCTCTCAGTTTCCCCTTTATCTTAGCTTTGTAGTTTTCTCTAGAGCTTCTCAGACAGCACCTCAACTCAGCTTGCACAGCTTTTTTCTTTTCCAGATTATTTTCTTTGTAGGCTCTCTTTTTCCTGTTGAGGACCTCCTTCGTCTCCCTGGTGATCCAAGGCTTGTTGTTTGCATAACAGCGCACTGCCTTTGTGGGCATCACAATATCCACACAGAAATGGATTTAGTCTGTCAGACACTGTGACGCCTGCTCGATGTCCTCACCGTGGTGGTCCAGTAGCACGCTTCAGTCTGTGCTGTCAAAACAGTCTCTAAGCTCCTCCTCCACCTCTGGTGTCCACCTCCTTACTATTCTGGTTGATGGAGGCTCTCTCTTCACCAGGGGTGTGTACCTGGGTTGTAGAGCGATCAGTATGTGATCTGATTTGCCGAGAAGGGGAAAGGCGTGGCTTTGTATGCTTCCTTGATGTTGGCATAGAGAATGTTGATTGTGTTGTTGCCGCGTGTAGCCCAATCCACGTATTGACACATGGATGGCAGTGATGAGTCCAGAGTGATGTGATTAAAGTCCCCTGAAATCACCACGACTGCCTGGGGATGTCGGGATTGAAGGTCCGTTACTGCTGTGACCACAGTCTCCAGCGCTGTCTCTATGTGCGCTCCTGGTGGGATGTAAACAGAGGGCCAGGACCTGCGTAAACTCCCGGGGTAGGTAATAAGGCCGGATGCTAACAGCTAGCAGCTCACAATCTTTGGAGTGAATTGTTGTTCTTACTGTGATGTGAAGTGTCTGGGGTTGCACCACCGATTGTTTATGTACAATATGAGGCCACCACCTTTGCTCTTGCCACAGGCTGCAGTGTTTCTGTCCGCACGCACCGTGAAGAAGCCCGGTAAATCCACAGAGTAGTCTGGTATGTTGGCTGTTAGCCAAGTCTCCGTTGGCATTAAGATAAGATAAGATAAGATAAAGATACTTTATTGATCCCAGCTTGGGAAATTCAGTTGTTGCAGCGTCGGCGTTAGGCTCAAGATACAAAAATACACACATAGACAACAACAGAGAACCAGAACAGTCAATCAGAAGAAACATCAGTGAATTAGGACAGTTGTATTGCTTGCCACATCGGAGAGAAAAACAGACAGACCATAGAAGACTTTATCTATTGCACATGGATGACAAGTTATAGAGTCCAATGGAGTGAGGTATGAAAGATTTCCTGAAGCGGTTTGTGTGACAGCGAAGCTGCCTTAGCCTATTGAAGAAGGAGCTCCTCTGGCCATCCAGTACAGGGTGGAGAGGATGCTCAGGATTATCCATGATGGATACCAGTTTATTTAAAGTCCTCCTCTCCATCACAGATTCATTCATTAGAAATATGTTTTTTGAGAGAAATGTTGACGTGTTCAATGCTTATTTTCCC
>JAUDJI010001418.1:0-10618 GCA_037389245.1 Oryzias sinensis
CTGGAAAGGTAAATGATAATGCATTATGCAAAACAAACCCTCCAAAACATTGATTTTTCACCTTTTTATAATCTGCACATTCTTTGTTGTTTAATCTTTTAGCATTAACATCTACTTCAACTTCACATGTGACTGGTAATTTTTGTGATTTTTTTACAGTCTGAAAGTGCAGAATAAGGGACAAGATCCTGATGGAACATTGTAACAGTATTTCTGAAACACGAAACAGCTGTTGACCAGATTTTCCATAAAATGTGAATAAAGTTTGCATTTGATCATAATCTAAGCTCTTCTTTTCATTATTTACTTATTAATTGGTTTCCAAATATTAAGTTCATTTTTCCATTTTCACCATTAGTTCAAAACCTCAGGATAAACATACAAAACCTAAAATCTCTATCTATTTATGATCTACACAAACACACATACAGTACCACTAAAGCTAAGATTAGAAGACTTTGGAATCTTTTTTATGATCTTTTTTAAGATTTTTTATTTCACAAACTGACAGTAGCTATTTTAATTATATGTTGTGAGTTGTCAAAAGACAGCCAAGCCACCAACTAAAATAGCTGACAGTGCAAACTAAGACACGCACAAACAGGTGGAAAGGAGTTGTAGCAGCCTTACTGGTGCATTCAAAGTAAACTCTGGCTGTCAATCTGTCAAAATTTAACATTGCGAAAAAATGGCTGGCAGTTTGTAATACTTTAAAATTCATATGGATCAGACTAAGAGGACTATATTTTACCTGTTAAATATGTTTGTTGTATCTTAACAGGTTACTGAAGATTAGTTAAATATGAGTGAGATTAATTGTTTTTTTTTTTCAGTCTGGTACCTGAAGAACCTAAAAAGAACACCTGATAATAATTGTGCAAATAGGTTGTTTTTTGTTGTTGTTTGGTCTGTGGGTGGGGAGAGTATCGCCTAAATGATTCTGCTCAAAAGCTATTCAATCAGTATTTGCACAGTTTTTTTTTACTTCATTTTTCACCTGTTTTTTTAGTCCATTCATTTTTTTAGACCAGTTTTGTCTTGGTCAGCCTATTCCAGCTACTTTCATCGAAAGGTAGGGTACATATAGAATTGCCAGTCTATCACTAGTCCGCACAGAGACAAATGACCAAAGGAACAATGAAGAGTCATTATTTAACCTATGAAAGATGTTTTTGTACTGTGAGAGGAAGCCTCTGTGGCCATAGAAACCCCCCAAATGCTTGAGGAGAACATGCAAATGACCCAGATGGAATTAGAACTAGGCCCTTCTAACAGTTGCGATTACAAGTGTAAAATATCTTTGATCGGATTAAAATTAAACTGTGTACATGGGCCCAGCAAAAACTTATCCAATTATAACAAACTTCTACATATGCCACAATTTCAGTCGGAATAAATCATTTGGAGATGCACAATACTCGCTAAAACAGTGTTTTTCAACCAACACACTAGTATGCTGTGGGAGATGGTCAGGTGTTCAATCATTCATTCATTCATTCATTCATCTTCTTCCATTTATACCTTTCGAGGTCACGAGGGCTGCCGGAGCCTATCCCGGCCACTTATGGGTGAAGGCAGGGGACACCCAGGACAGGTCGACAGTCTGTTGCAGTCATGCATATCACACACCCATGCACACCTATGTACAATTTGGAGTGACCTATTAACCTATGAAGCATGTTTTGTGATGGTGGGAGGAAGCTGGAGTCCCCTGAGAAAACCCACACATGCACAGGGAGAACATGATTGTTGTTCTGGGACTTGAACCAGGGGCGTTCTTGCTGTGAGACAAGAGTGCTAACCACTGTTCCACCGTGCAGCCCCATGATAAGGTGTGCCATAGGAAATTACCCTCTTTCACTGATCTAAAACCATTTACTATCTTCAGGAAATCAGCTCTTTGTTCATCCAAACAGGCCCTGATAAAACACTGAGGGGTTAGGAAAATGTAAGATCGTAAAAGACATTTTTCTTTGTGTTTATTTGATTCTATTAAAGACACCTTGATAAGAATAACGGTACCGATTTAGCCGCAGCTTCAAACGTTTTCAGAAAAGTCCCGTCCCTTTAACTGTCTCCACCAATCATTCTTGGAGGCTTAATCTCACGTCAGTCTGACTGCAGTTTTGCACCACATCTCCACATGAGAAGGGTTGTAGAGGGTAGGGTTATGGGGGGGGATGTTGGTGCGTGGCTTACATTGTGCCCCTCCCTCCCCAAACACACTAAATGTAACAAATAAATAAAAAATAATACAACAATAAGGGGTTTATACAAATCTCTACTCTGGTTTCTCGAAGTTCTATAACCTTTTTGTGATAGTAAAACCTGTCCAACACAAATTGTCATGACTGCCGCTGCCCCTCCCTCTCAGCGGCCGCTCATCAGGTCTGATTCTCCAAAAGTGATGCAGACCCTCAGCTTAATAAATGAGTCTTCCTTTAAACGTCTTGAAACCACAACGAACACGCATCGAACAGTTTTTAAATCTTCTTGATGAAATCAAAGGTCAAAAGAGTAGTTCTCCATCAAGGTTTGTGTTTATTAATAGCAAAACATCCCAGCGTTTGGTCCAAGTCATCTTTCGAACTGAAACACTTTTCTAATTAGTTCTGGATTATTTTATATGTTAAACTTAATAAGAAGTAATAACAACATTTAAGATACAGGATTACAAGAAGCGGCTAACAGACAATAGACTAAATTGAAACAATTTAATCATCTAAAAAGAAATAAAAACATTTTGTTAAAAGTTTTCAAAGACTAATCTTGAATGAGACAAATAAAAAACTAAGAAAACTTCAACATGTTCTGTTTTTTGTGTATTTACAGAAAATATTAATATAACGTTATCTTTTGTGCAAAATTGATCAAACATATTAGATCGTATTGTTCAAAATTATAGCTGCCTTTTGCACTAAAATTGAAAAAATAAATCATTCTAGCGGATGTCAAGGATTCTGGAGGAGCGCAGACCCAGATGTTGAACCTGAATGAGGACACAGGTAGATGAGAGTGTAAGAAAGGGTTTTTATTCCTTCCTTCCAGAGAAGATGTTGCTGGCGTGAATGTGATCCAGCAGAGAGGCCCAGGAGCCAAGCTTGAGGCGTGGCTGGGAGGTAGAAGGCTAGCAGAGGGTGGTATTTGAGAACAGCAGGGGGGCTCAAATCTCGACTTCCACACAGGTGACACTTTGGCGAGCAGGTGAATCCTGAGACAGGAATAGAAAGCAGCATATAGGATCAGCATACAGGGATGCTGCAGCGAACATGAGCGAGACTGAGACCAGGTTAGTCACTATAAGGGTTAACTGACCCAAGGAAGAAAGTTGTGGAGCTGGCCCCTAAGAAGGGCAGAGTTGATGAGGATGAATTGGTCACAGCTGGTAGCCAGGAGCAGAGCAGAGGGGCGGGCTGACAGAGGTGCTATGACAGCAGCCCTCTCTCAATCCACTCAGCCCAGGCTATCCCAGGACGGATCCGGTGGGGCACGGTAGAAGCTCGAGATAAGGGTAGTCCAAAATGAGCGAACGGGAGACCCAGGAGCGCTCAGACCATACCCTCCCAATTCCATCAAGAACTGGCCGATGGCCGCACTCCCCGCGCCGACGCCCAAGATAAGTGGCACGCGACGCCGAGCGCCATCGATGAGCCGGCGGTGGTGGGGGAAGTGGAAGGCGGCACAAACTGCTGTCAGAGACCGCCGGATCTGGGAGACGTGGGAAGGACGGGTGGGATCTGAGAGACGAAGCGAGGAAGACGATGCTGTGAGGATTAATGATTTTAATGTATAGTATATGGACCGGCGTAACGGGGAGCAAGTTTATGCGGACGTGGCCTGGATGGGGATGTTCGATGACAGCCATACCTCTGTCCGTTGATAACTGTGCCCCACCACTCCCAGACGGGTTATCGCCTGGCAGTTGCTTCTTCGTCCGAGGAGAGCGTCTTTTGGTTTGCTGCCGTGACGGCGACAGCGCTTTGGAGATGTTCCTTGTACTGAGGCACTGCCAAGTCCAGTTCGTGGGAGATTTGAAATGTGGTGGTGGGAACCCTAGGGAGTTTCTGGAAGGAGACACCCCTGTGAAAGTAGAAGAGGGCTGAGAGTTGCGGGCGATTCATCCATACCAAATATTCTGGACCAGTCCGGAAGGATTGTCAGCAGCTAGGCAACGGAGGAGGACGCCCAGCTCCTGATTAGCCCGCTCGCCGGGCCACGTTGGGATCAGACAGGTTCAAGTTAAACTGACTGTGGCACCCAGGGCGTGAGCAAAAGGCCTTTCCAGACTTGAGAACAGAATTGAGGGCCTCGGACAGACACTATGTCGGACGAATGCTATGATGACGGAAAATGTGATGAACCAGGATGTCATGTCTCGTGGCGTAGGTAACTGGGGTAGAGGAATGAAATGAACAAATTTAGGAACCGGCTCACACAGTGGTGGCCACTGAGTGACTATGGATGGGAGGAAGACCGGTGACAAAGTCCACCGCAATGTGGGACCATGGCCGACTGGGAGTGGGCAGAGGATGCAACAGACCAGAGGGAGGAGAGTGGGATGTCTTGGACCGAGCACAAGTGGTGCAGGCGGCTATATACTCCCCCCGGACGCTCCTGGTCAAGTGGGAGGCTGCAGAATCTGCCTGCGAGGAGAGATGGAGGGATGCGCCCCATGACAGGCTTATTATGCGGGAGGTAAGGGCCCAGGTTAGCATCGCCCGACCTTAGGAGCTAGACATATAGAGTACCATTAGGGAGAGATCTGCCTCACCTTGAGCGCTTGGGCGCACCCTGGTTTTATGTCCCAGAGGTTAATAACACAGGAGGGAGAATGTTGGAGGGTGGTGGACCTGAGAGGAGCAGAATTTTGTATAAAGGCCAGGTTTTATGCTCCGGGGATCCGGGTCTGTAGGTGATTGTGAACTTGAATTTATCAAGAACAAGCACCAACCCGGCTGACGTGAGTTGAGTCTTTTTGCAGATAGATAGAAAGATTCTTATGGTCTGTCCATACCTACAGTGCTGAAGAGCCGCCTCCCCTCCAGCCAATGACGCCATTCCCGAGGGCAAGTTTTATGGCTAACAGTCTACCATTGCCCACATCAATTTTTCAGCCGAGAGCTTTCGGAGCAGGTTAAGGCACAGGGTTTTAATTTCCCAGATGCTTCCTCTTCTAGACAGGACTGCCCCAACTCTGTAATTTCGAGGCGCCAACCTCACAACAAATTGCCGTTGCGTCTGGTTGACCAGGATGGGGGCTGAGACTTAACATTCTTTTAAGCGGGTATCGAAGGCATTCCTGAGCTGCAGAGCTCCATTCAAAGGTCTTAGAGGTGGAAGTAAGTTGGAGTAAGAGGCGCGTATGGAGCTGTAATTCCGATAAAACGGGCGAGTAGAAGTTGGCGAACCTAAAAACTGCTGCACTTTTACGTAGTTTTGGGTGGTTCCTCATCGAGAACGGGTTTATTTTTATGCGGGTCAGCATGGATGCTACCTGGGCCTCAAAAATGTATCCCGAGAAAAAAGGAATAATCTTGATGTATGAAAAGCGCACTTTCAGCCTTAACAAATAAATGATTTTCAGAAAGTCTTGCAAAACCGCGCGAACGTGATTCTTGTAAAGGAGCGGTGTCTGTGGAATAAAATCCGTGATATCATCCAGGTAGACAAAACGGCGGTCTATGAAATCACGAGGACGCTGGCTGACAAGACGCTGAAAAACAGCAGGCGCAGAAGTTAAACCGGCAGCATGACCAGATATTCAGAGACCAATGAGTCTTGAAAGAAGTTCATTCATCTCCTTTCTTTAATGCGAACGAGATGGTATATGCGTGAGCCCAGCTGGAAAAATATGCGAAGCTTTGAATGGAGTCTAACACGAACTGATGAGAGAGGCAGAGCATTTGTCTTTAACTGTAATCTATCGACCCACGTATAATCAATAGGTCTTAAGGACTTGTCTTTTTTCTGCCAAGAAAACCAGCCCCTGCAGTAGAAGAGGAAGTGCTTAATGTAAACCTCAAGATAGCGCCTGAGCGGATGTATTTTTTCCATGGCAACCTTCTCGGGACCAGAGAGATTAAAACAACCTTCCTTAGGTAATGTAGCACCATCCAAGGCGGATGGAACAATCATAGGGCCTAGGGAGGTAATGACCCGTTAAGCCATAAAGACCGCCATGAAAGTCATGATAACAGACGGTAAATTATTAAGATCAATGTTCCTCCTGGACGGCTGGTAGTGGGACCAACGACGGGGAAATAGCAGATCGAGACACTGGCCAAACAAAATTACCCAGTTAATAACGTGGTTAACCCAATCGAAGCTGGGGGTTATGCTTCCGGAGCCACGAGAAGCCTAAAACTATGGGAGTCAGAGTGCGTGATGAAAAAACTGGATTAAGCTTTTCTATGATTACCGGAGGTGACAAGCATACAGTTTATACGGTGAGTACAAGAGAGAGGGGTTGCCCACCCAAACCGCCGCTTGACTGGGGTGTCGAAGCTGAGGGGAAGTGAGAGACTAGGAAACAAGACTATGATCGATGAGACTCTGTTCAGCACCTGAATCAATCTAGAGCTTGAGGTCGGGTTACTTTGGACTGGTGACATAGCTTGACAGGGAGAAGTAAAAAATCCTCGGGAAGAGAGGTGGACTTACCCGCCCGCGGCCTGCCTTCTAGCGGGGGTCCTGGAGTTGAAACGTGACTCACACTGGCTTACTTGATGTCCTTTGAAGTCCACAGTAAAGCATGCTACTGCTCCGACGCTGCCTCAGACGTTTCAGCAGAAATTTTAGAGAGTCCAACCTGCATAGGCTCCGGGAGGCCGTGGTGGGAATGCGCACCGGCGGAGGAAAAGGAGGGTTAATATTTTGCATGGCTTTGTCGACATCTACGTGCAGGAAGCTTATCTTTCATGGTGGCGCCCTCAGGCGAGCATCCGAAAGCGCAGGGCTGCAGAAACGATCTTCAAAGTTATGGGCCTCGGTTGCGCATAATAAATGATCTTTAATGGATTCATTGAGGATTGATAGAAAATGCACGTAGTCTCAGTTATTGCCGGAACGTCTAGCCTTTTTGCCTGACTATCAGCCTTGTTGTGATTTGAGCTGAAGTTCAAGTTATTAACCTCACGCCCTGTCTATGTTAACGCTCCAGGTCCTCAAGCCAAACAGCTACTTACCTGTCACGCTTCCAGAGACCAAGCATTCTGCCTGCTCGTCAGCCGACGCTCTCACTCCGTGTTTTCCTCCACAAGACTGCTATTCCAAGTCGGATCCATCCCAAGAATCTCTCACTCTCGGCTCTGGCCTCTAGAGGACTTCTTCATTCAAGGTTTCCACGCTTCACTCCCCCTCCTCTCGCTTCTCCCTAAGGGACTGTTTTTCGACTCTCCTCTCAGCCTGCTGGCGGCTCCCATCTCTTGCAACGCCCTCTGGTGCCAATTCCGAGTACTGCAAGCTCAAGCTCCCCAGTCTCCTCAGCACAATAAATATTAAGTTGCATTCCTGGGTCTGTCGTTTTTGGGTTGGTCCTCAAGATCCTTCCTGACACAAATGGCCTTCAGCTCTAATCTGTTTGCTCAGCTGTTGGACAGAACAAATAAATTTTTAAAAAGTGACGGCATCTCAGTGCACAATGAGTCTTCCCTTTTAAGCGTCTTGAAACCACAACGAACAGTTTTTAAATCTTCTTGATGAAATCAAAGGTCAACAGAGTAGTTCTCCATCAAGGTTTGTGTTTATTAATAGCCAAACATCCCAGCGTTTGGTCCAAGTCATCTTTCGAACTGAAACACTTTTCTAATTAGTTCTGGATTATTTTATATGTTAAACTTAATAAGAAGTAATAACAACATTTAAGATACAGGATTAAGGTGAAGTGGCCAACAGACACAATAGACTAATTGAAACAATTTAATCATCTAAAAAGAAATAAAACATTTTGTTAAAGTTTTCAAAGACTTAATCTTTGAATGAGACAAATAAAAAAAACTAAAAAACTTAAACATGTTCTCTTTTTGTGTAGCTATAGAAAATATAAAAATAACGTTAGTCTTTTTTGTGTAAAATTGATCAAACATATTGTGATCATATTGTTCAAAAATTATAGCTGCCTTTGCACTAAAATTGAAAAAATAAATCATTCTTTAGGAAGAATATATTTGTTTTTTGTGAGGTTATATAAAATTGCTTAGAAGGAAATTATTACAAAGAAAAATAACTCAGTTTTCCTTACATCTTTAAAAAAAACAACTGCAATTTCCAGCTTTTTCTGCTGCAATTATCACAAAAATGCATGTGAGATTTTGGAGGGACTGTAGATCAATACAGACTATGAGGTTCTCTCTTTTTTTTTTTTTTTGGATGCCGGTGTGCTAGGGATTTTTGTCAAGGTTAAAGTGTGCCTTGGCTCAAGAAAGGTTGAAAAACACTGCTCTAAAATATTGGAAAAGACCGTAGAAGAAGATTTCCGTTGTAAACAAAGAAACCTGCAGCATAGAGTGAGGTGATCTTCTAAATGGGCTTTTGCTATTGTTATGATTATTATTAAATGCTTGTTCGCTCATAATTTTTTTTAAATCTGTGCTTTCTTGGTGGAACGGAGCCAGAAGAAGGGTCAGGGGTAGGCTAATGCATGCCAACTGTCATGGTGCCTATGTCAGCCTACCTCCCCCCTCCCAGCTCTCGTCTGCTCTGCTGATTGGAACCAGCTGCCCATCTTCACCTCATCAGCTGCCGGCCTTCTTAAGGAGATCCAACCTCACCATTCATTGCTAGTTCGTTACACACTCTGGTGCTTATGTCTGGCCTCCAAGTTAAGCTAAGTACCTCAAGTCTGGCTCTTTACTTACCTCGCCTTGTCCCTCATCTTCAGGTTCCTCTCCACGGGTATCGCTGGTTCCTCCTCATCAAGAGCTCCTCTCTTCATCCTGCTCTGGCCACGAAGCCATCCTCATCACGCTCAGGTCTCCCCAGCTGCGACTTCCTCAAGTCCTCTGCCACGCTCGCCAATCCTCCACGACGTCGTCCTCAAGACTCCGGCTCTAACACAGACGGCGATTCTCAAGATCGTCTTACGAACGTTCCACAATCTATTATTAATTCATTCTGAGACATTGAAAATAAATCCGTTCCAAGACTTCCTGGCTTGAGTTTATTTCCGGGTTTCAGCGACTGGGTCTGCCACGTCATGACCAACAACATTTAGTCATGGATGCACCTAAAATCCATGCTTCAATGCTGCAATGTCCATCTTGATGGAATGTAAATTTGTGGGAATAACATCAGGCTTTATTTTGTCTGGACATAATTGGTAGCATGAATTCACATGAATGTTTACACGTTTTTTTAGGACTGTGAAGCATTTCTCCATTTAAAAGCCGCCTCTGTTAGCTCACCGTCTTAAAACTGTTCCTCTGCTTGGAGACACGGTCCTCCCGGAGAGACACAGTTGTCCTGAGTTTGGCAGCTCACTCACGCAGAGCAGTTGGACAGACTGGGACCCGAAGCCTCCTTGGAGCACACGCCGTAACAAAGCAGCCTCCCCTGCCTGTAAACACGAAGCTACGAGTCCGGCTGCACTGCACAGAGACATGTTTTGCTTGGGTGGAGCAGTCGACTGGTCCTGTTCGCGCTCCAAAGCCTTCTTTGGACGCCACACCGTCTTTGCATGGTGCAATCGTAGTAACCCACGATTGGGATAAACTGTTTATATGCACAAAGATCGGACCAGCAATCGGAATAACCCACCCATCTCGATCGGAAAGAAATTTTGATCCGAATGAGTCTGATCGGGAAAGAGTATTCTGAATAGCGTGTTTACATGACACATTTTTATTCTGATCAGCCGTTTATCCCGATTACTTTTGTCCATTTTTATTCTGATCAGTTGTCATTCCGATAACTGTTGTCCCTGTAACCGCAGCTGTAGGAGATGAATGACCTGCAAGTGTAAATTACTAAAGCCCTAATCAACAATTCTTTTTTGGGTAAAATTGGTTTTTCTGTGTTCCAATTAAATCTAGAAATACAGAGCAAAACAAAGGTTTGTTGTGACGCTGCATGGTATAGAAAGGTTTTTAAGCCAGATCATGTAAATACATACCTGTATATGTAGCAGTTTTAGATTCAAGGATTCGCTACATTCCATTTGTCTTTTTCTTTTATGGAGTAGCATGTCGGCCTGAGAAGGAGTTTATAAGGAAACAGAATGACTGAGCCTGTGTGTGTTTGGTTTACTGCTAAATGTGCTTAATTTGTCATAACCTTGCAGCGTGGTTAAATTTTGAAAAGGAACCTGGAGAGTAAGACTTGCATTCTTCTGTTTTCACATGTAGAAGCTTGGATTTTGCAGACAAAAGACAACAGGTTTTTTCTTCCTTCTATTAACAAGCAAATTCTCTGGATGATTGTGTGTTTATATGTTGTTTGGAAATAAAGGGATTAAGATTTAAGGAAATTGAAATTAAAATTTAAGTTTATGTGGGAGTTTGAAAGAACGAACTTATTAGCTTTGCTGGCAGTGAGTGAGACTTTAGAAGTCCAGTCATTGTTGTTCTGTAAAACACATTTCTTTTAAGAGACAGAACTTTTAAGGATAGCCAGGGAACCAACA
>JAUDJI010001419.1:0-10618 GCA_037389245.1 Oryzias sinensis
ATAAATAAAAACAAAGGCAAGACAAGGTCAAAATGATGGGAAATGTCATCAAAACCATGAGAAAGTTCAGGTAAATATACACAGTGTTCCAAGGACTTATTCAGAGGGGAATTTCAATTATGTGTCATAGATGTTTATTTAAAAACAAAAATTTCAAAGCTATGAACTCAAGTTAAACTGTTTTGATTGGCAAACTGACCGATGAGGGTTAAGAATATTAAGAATTGCATATTCTTAATATACAAAAATAAAAGGACAAAATCTGGTAATTTATTAATTCGCTTATGAAGTTCTGTCAACACATTTTGGTCTTTGCAATTCAGCGTTTATATTGTTGTTTTGATGGTTGACGTGTAAAATGACAATTGGCTCTAAAAGTAGGATTAAATCCCTTTCATTTGTGCTTGTTTGAAATAAAAAAAAGCTTGTTTGTGCCTGCAGGCCACTGTCATGTTAGCGACACAGCCCCCGTCACTGTGAAGGAGGTTAACCAGAAGCGCCAGTTTGGATGTAGCTGCAATTTAATCTGTGCTTATCTGCGTATCACCCCCACCCCTTTCTTAATATATTCAGCTCATCTTGGGGGTATCCCTATTGCTCTGTCAAGCATGCTGTGTCATATCCTGCTGCAGCAAAAACCCCACAGCCCCCGGGGTGAGGGGTGCCCCATCTCCTGCCCGTCTAAAAGTCAGCGTAACACCCTCTGTCACAGCCAATGCTGGCGTTTCGCACAACTGATAGTTAGACGGTGGAATAAAGGGCACGCATGTGTCAGCCTGGATTTGAATATGAGCTGTCAGCTGGATCTGGGCTTTTCTTTCCACCACCACCCCTCCAAGATGAAAAAATAAATAAAAGTGAAGCCAAGGTCTGAAGCAGGGGGAGTCTCCAGCTTCTCTCCTCACCTACTACCCTCCTTCTTCTATTTATTGGTTACGCCTGGCTTATTTAGAGGCAATTAAGAAGCTAATTGTGGATTTTGGAGGACTGGGTATTACAGTAAAAAGCAAAGATCTAATGGCTAATTGCCCGAGCAGCTGCTAGTGTTTATGAAGGAGGAGAGAACATGCCAGGGGATCTCGCAGGCGTTCCCGCCGACGAGGGGGAACCTCTCTGAATAAATATTAACCAGCTCCGAGTCGCTGCTGTTTGAATGTAAAGGGTACATCCCAGTGTTTACAACACCACCCCCTCCACCACCAAACTGCAACCTCTCTGCCAGACCCCCTTTGGGCTCACAAGGCCTCACCGATGACAGTTAGCATGTGGCGGAGCGCTCTGTGGTGGAAGCGATCCAGAACGCCGGCTGACTCTGCCAGCCTCGGCGAGCTGGGACTTCATCCGTTTCTCTGGTGTCTGGCGGCGGCGGCTGCAGCTGAAGCGGAGCCCGTCACAGCCGCCGCAATACTTTGACGCATCCTGAGGGTGGATGGCATCACTAAAAACAAATATCCCTGGGTTTTCCTGGTCACAAGTCACAACAGGAATGGCTGAAGAGGGTCTGTCAACACGCTGAAGAACGCAAAGTGATCATCAAAGCTGTTGGCTTTCTCCGGCCTAACGAAGATTCAATTTAGCAAGGAATTATGATGTTTTTTTAATCCACAAAAAAACCTAGCATCATTTTTTTTAGGATATATAGATGGTATTGTTTATTGTCCGCTGGTTGATTTAGTACTTTTTTTCCTTATAACAATGTTGATGCAAAAATATTGACAGAGTGTTTAGGACAAAAGCACCTTATTCACCGTCTCACTGTCTCAAATTTGATCCACACATTTTTAACATGATGTAACTGTGTTATAAAGAATTACTTATCAACAAATTTTGCTTTATTTTGTTACAGCAAGTAGTCATTTAAAGAAATAATTACCAATAGATGAGTTACTCTCACCATAAAGTTTAGATAATTAGCAAACTTTTTCCCGCCAAAATGTTTTTTGAGATTTTTTGGAGGCAGCCATTTTGAAATGAGCAGGAAAAGCCCCTCTACTGCCCCTAGTGGAAGATGATGGTAGAAAACATAGACCAAGTTATACAGAATGGGTTTTTATGGAAAGTTTGGCTCATGCTAATAAGCTCTCAGAAATACGTGGATCATGTATAAAACCAATCGTTATATAGGGTTAATGAGCACATTAGAGTATTTCCTAGCATGCATTTATGTTTTTAGAGGTAATTGATCAGAAGAGAAACAGTTTGGTTGTCTTTTTGTTCATTTCACTTTGGAGGCTTAGTGTTGAATCAGTCAGGAGAACGTGTCCACACTGCTCTCCCATATTCATCATAATCTGGATTTTACTGCTGCCTCTGTCTGGAGAACATCTGTGTGTTGTGATGAATCTGAGATTAACCTGGACGATTTTTGATGAACGTGCAAAAATAAAAGGATCCTCTGGAAATAAACTAATTCAAATTCAAAGTTCAAACAGTGGAATCCCCAGATATTTTTTGGGCTTATTTTAGTTTTGAAGATTACAACCACAAACTCTCTATTTTGTGCCTTTTTCTGACGATGGAGGACTTATGTAAAGAAATTTAAGCTTAAAATTGCATTTCTAAGTATTTCTTTATTAATGTCTGAGCCCCATGATAATTGTAATGAATGCCTGGGTATTTATTTATTATTTAGTTATTATGATGTAACAATGACATGATTGATAAATCATCACACAATATATTGATAATATCAATGGATTTCTGTTGTTGCTGTTTTGTATTTTTGTTGTCATAGTTAAATTAGGATTACGTAGTGGGGTTAAATAAGCTTCAGCTTCTGCCTTTCTCAATTTCAAACATGTTTATCATTCTTCAAGTAGAGACCCTTGAATGACTATAGTTATTAGCGAGGGTATGCATTCATCTATTATTGTTTTTTTTTTTATATGTTTGAAATAAACAAACTAAACTAAAAACAATGCCTTTAAAAAAAGATGGTATTTGTGATGTAGAAAATGCGTTGGGTGGGCCACAGGCTCCCTGATCTGCTTCCTCTGATGCATCCACTTGTAGACGATTAGATCCATGTACCTCTTTGTTTTGTCTGTTTGTCTGGATAGCTCCATATTACTCGCCATTTTTGTTGCACAAGTAATGTGAGGTTGGGATGGTGAAGGGCTGTAAGCTAGTGTGTAAACATAGAGCTCTCAGCAACATGGGGGGGAAGTGGGTGGGGTTGCTGAACACAAATGGTCCAGAAACTATGTTCTAGAAAATGACACAGATTTAGCTATTTTATTTTAGCTAAAAACCATAACTAAAAGACCTCTGGAAACGCTATAAAATACATCAAAAACAGGGATAAATTCAAACGTCACACTAATGTTCATCCACTCCAGAACCACAGGCGATGTTGGAGAGTTGTACTGGTTCTCCGTGGTTCTCAGTCCTCTTTTCAGATGGGTGAACATTTGAAAAGAGTGAAGTTTTCTAGTCTGCTGTGATTTGGTGAGCCTTGTCATGTGTTGGTGTTGCTTCTTTAACCTTTTAACCCCAGAGAAGTCACCGGAAATCCGACTAAATAACTCGCTCTTCGACATACTGTAACTCTTTTACCATTTACCCGATCAATGTGAATCGGCTGATTTTGACGCGGAGAAAAGCGACTTTTCATATCGGCTTTGCAGCGATATGCAGCACACCGCTACTATAAAGAGTTGCTCATTTCTGACAGAACAAGAGATCCCTTGAAAGTAAATTGAGATATTTTTAACCTCCTGAGTGAGAGTCGTACGCCATCTCTAAAGCTACGTACACACCGGGCATGTGTGGCGTGTTCAAGAACACGCTGAACATGGATTTCTGCACACCCTTTTAGCATGTGGTGTTCACACTGGGCGGTCGCTACCCGATACTAGCGCATGTACCTACAGTTGGAAGAGGCTTGGTGTGAAATGTCAAAGTGGTGTAAATCTCATGAATTTTGCTCCAGGCTTTTTCTTTTACAGCTTTATTCCGAAATGAAAAATTTGGTATAATAGGATTCCGGCCGCGCACAAACTGCATTTATTAATTTTTCCTACATGATCAATTTTCAACTTTCTACGCACATTCAATGGTTGCGCATTATATACATAGAGCCTGGAAACGGACTTAAAAACGTGCCTAGAAATGCATAAACACAAGAGTTTTGACGCAGAAGCCAAAACGCGTATATACAGGCATTTACACTGACTTTTCATTGGAAGTGGTCGCTGGAACGCACATTTTCGAGCCCAGTTTGAACATGGCACAAGACTATTGACTGAGTTCTTCCTGAGCTGGTTTGGTTTTAGGTCAAACTTTCAGCTCCTCTGACTTTCAGAATCCTACGTTCCAACAGGGTTTATGGTCTGAGGAAGAGTTAAACAATTCTTTAATTTAGAAAAAAAAAATCTAACCTTCAAAACTTCATTTCTGTAATGAAATAACATAATTTTAGTCGATCCAATTAACCTCTGTCTCGACCCCCTCAGGGCTTGCTTTAACATAGATTCAGCTGGCGCTCGTCTTGATCACGGCGCCGCTTTAGGTTCTAATCTACACTTTAGGGTCCGGGACCTCTGCGCTGTGATCCTCATGTGCGAAAAACGTGGCATTATTGTAAACAATCCACATGTGGCGGGTCACCGACAGGACAAAAGCCGGAGCCGTTTCTTTGCAGGATTTGAGGAGGAAAGCTGTCGCTGGTTGGATGGATGGCTGGGGGTGGAGGTGGGGGGGTTCAGCAGCTCTTGACTGCTCATTTATTCTGTTTATAATAGCAAAGCCGATGATAAATGTCCCACAGAGTGCATGTGTGCTAAAATATTCATCAATTGGAGTCTCCCTAATTTGCAGAGGAGGAAAAGCCATAAATTCCAATGTGAGCGGCAGTCGGGTTGCATTTGCATGAATATGCAGGAGCACGTGTGGGACGTTAAGATGGATCTGCGCGCGTGCGCCTTCCATCCCACTCGGCTGCGAGGTGTGAGGGGAAGGTGAGAATGTGGGAGACGACATGCAAATTCCACCAACAAATCCTCTAATGATGCTTCTGGAAATTAATGTTGGCTACAAAAAGTCCTCGCTGATTAAAGGCAGAGTGGGAGGCACTTCATTTTTATTTCCAAACATCTATGATTGGAAACATTACCCATCATGCTTTGGTTTAGGAAAAATGTGAAATTTCTTTTGTCACATCCAAACAGAAACAAAGTGGATGAGTCGATCGGCCTGTTTTCCTCCTTTGTCTTCCTCCTCGTTTCTTGTTTTTTCACACTCTCCTCTCAGGTGTGCAGGAGTCTGCAGGAGGAGGGATAGGAGTGTGTTTGTTGTTGAGAAAAAGGGGAGGAGAGGGCGGGTGCTCTTCACTCATGTATCCTGTGGAGTCCCCTTCTCCTGGGGAAGAGATGACAGGAAGTCAGCCAGATGGCACGGAGCAGGTCTGCAGCATGTGACCCCCTCTCTGGAGAGACAGTGAGGAGGAGGAGGAGGAGGAAGGGAGGCCAAGATGAGGCGAAGGAGATGAGAGAATGCAAGAAGTTTTTTTCAGTTTGGCGTCAGACAAGGTGGAAAAATCCAGAGCCTTTTGTTTAGGGTTTAAGTCTTTATCCACTGGAAATAACAGAGTATACACACTTATATCTATTGTCTTTAAAGACTACGGTGGCCCTGAAGTCCAATTCACAGCAACAAACCACTCAACACAAAAACATATTAAGGATCACAACTACAATTAAAAAAAGCAAAGCAAACAATAAAAATTTTAGAAACCAAAATGCAATTTGGTTTCTAAAAAATCAAAACAAAATGAAAAAAAAAAAACATTTTGGAAAATAAAAGTTATTTCCCAATATCAAAATGAAATGTTAAAAAACGAAACAAAATAAGAAACCTGAGAAGGTAGATACAATGGGAGATCTCTGATCAGAGGATGACATTTATCCATAATTTTAACTGAAAGTTATTTGGCATGAAGTGACACTAGATCTGCTATGTACAAATCTTGAAACTTTATTAGTGTGCGGACATTGAAGACACATTTGAAAAACTCAAAAATCAAACCAGATGTAAACCTGTCAATTGTTCTGCCTTTAACAAACTAGTCCATGGGACTGTCTCTTATAGTAACCTGAATAGTTAAAAGAATCTCTTCCTTTGATTTTCTTTTTTGTTAAGTTTAATATAATTTAAATATTATTTGACGTGTAAACTACCACATATATCTCTCATGAGTCGGTGTCTGGAGTGAATACTTACTACTATCTTCAGATAATCCTTTTATCTTGTAAAAGGATTTAAGGTTTATTAGGGTAATGTTTCGCTACATGGTGGTACAGTGGTTAGTACTCTCAACTCACAGAGAAAACCCTGGTTCAAATCCCAGTTGGGACCTTTTTGTTTGAAGTTTGCATGTTGTCTTCGCACATGCATGGGTTTTCTCCATGCACTCTCAAGGCCCTCTTGCTTGCCAGTTGTGAAAGCTCACCTGAACTCTGGTTTGGACCAAACAACAGAATTCCAGTCTTTTTAGAACCAGGGTCTCTTTTCACTTGCAGATGAACTCTGGTGCGGTTCACTTAAGTGTGTAAATGCAGACCTGAGGTAATGAAAAAAACACTTCGCTAAAAGTACTAAAGAATAATTTGAACAAAACTTGAGGAATGTTCTGACAATAAACGTGGTGAGAGAGTTTATTCACTGGATAGAAACCAAACCAGGGGAAGAGGTGGGGTACACCTTGAACCGGTCGCCAGTCTATTGTAGGGCCACATATTTGGAAATATTAGAAGAAAGGGTGTTTCTCTACACTACTTTTATTGGCACATGAAATATCCATCTATCCATCCAGAATTGTATAAAAGTCATATTTGTTTGATTTACTGCAATATTGATATAAGAATTGCATTAAAAGAAAATCCACTTATGCACTTTATGAATTCTTCTTAAAGTGGACATCAATTATAATTCTTCAAGCCAATACTTTTGTATAGATCAATACCATTGATCAAACTCCTTCTGAGCCGTCAAATACATACAGTGAAAGCTGTTTTTTTTTTTTAAATTCAATCCTAAAGTTTATTTTTCTTGGTTTAACAATCAGCAACTTCTGCTTCATTTAAAGATGTGGCAATGAACACCGTCTTAAACTTTTATAAAAACATTTGCTCTGAAAGCTGTTTTTTGGAGTCCCATCTCGGGCTGGTTTTGGTTTGAAAAGTCTTCAGCTGTAATCAGGCGAGACTCCAACCCCAACCAACCATCAGTGAGACCATCAAATGACCAAACAAGCCAACCGGCCTGCAGAAAACCCCCACACACCCAGACTCATTTTCCATGTTTGGAAATATTCCGTCCGTTAAACATCAAACGCTTACTGGCATCTTCTGTCCGGTCAAATTTAATCCTTGCAGCGAAGCTGCGGGTTTGCTGACCTGAAGGCTGCGTTTCTCCTAGTGGGAAGTCACAGCAGCAGTTAACGGCTCCTACTGACATCCTCCGTGTAAAAGGGGGGAAATAAATTGACAAATTTCACCACTTACTATTATTAACATTCCCATGCAATCAGTGATTTGCTCATCACATCACACAAAGTTCTATTTCATGCAAGTGTGCCCCCCACTCCTTCAGTCCCCCTCCCGCTCGGGGTTGGCTTTGATCTAAATTTGGCTTCAGCAGAAGACGTACACAGTCATTTTCATACGGAGGCTTTGAACACCCCGATGGAGGGCCCGTCGCCGCGCCGCTCTCTTTTATCCTCGGAGCCTTCCTCCCTTCGGAGTCCTGTGAGCATATGGCGAACACCCCTCACTGGGACTGCTTACAACAGGAGGGGCCGCCCACTCCTAACATCTATTCCCCAACTCCTTCCATCACTTTGGATTTAGAGATGTTGGAAATTGGTTACACTGGTAGAGTTATGACAGGGATGTTTACAAGTTTGTTTTTATTAGACTCGAGAGGAAAGATCCTAAAAATGTGGAAAAAAGGGAAATAAAAGCTTCCATTTCTACTGCTGCAGCTGTTTTAGGTGATCATCAAATAGTGAATTCAGTGGTAATACCTTTGTGGATTTGCAGAAGTTGATCTTTTCATTCATTTACATGTTTCAGCATGTTTTTTTTTGTTTTAAATCACTTTCTTCTTTTTGTAATTTTTTATTTTTATTTTTATTTTTGCAAACCCTAATTCTGATTTTATGTCATCACTTATTTTTTACTGTAGATCATTAGTTTCTATTTCACATCTGAGATTCGTAAATTTTCTCTTTTATACTTACTATAAGGCAAAAAACAGTATATGTTTGTACCACTTAAAAAGAAATTTAAAAAAGATCTTTACCCTTCATCATGGAAGGTAAGTATTCTGTCCCTCGCAGACCTCTTTAAGAAGCTTTTCTATCCTCCATGTTACCTGTATCAATGTCACTTGTTTGAACTGGTTATCTGGATAAAATACACCTGTCCACACTCTTAAACAGTCAGACTGCAACCTCCCCACCTCAACCAAGACCAAAGAGCTGTCGAAGGACACCAGGAACAAGATTGTAAACCTGAACAAGACCAGAATAAACTGATTTACAATATAAACAAAGTACTTGATGAGAAGAGATCAACTGTTTAAAGGCCTGTTGCACTACAACGCTGTGGGGCTCCAAAGACCTGCTTAAGCCAGGGCATGTCCAGAACTGTCTTAAGTTCTTCAGAGACCATCTGGATGATTCCGAGAAGGTTTGGTAGAATGTTGTGGTCAGATTAAAACAAAATAGAACTCTTTGGTATAAATTTCCCTTCCATTGTTTGGAGGAGGATGAGTGTTAAATTGTGTCCTAAGAACATTGTACCCACCATGAGGCATGGGGATGGAAACATCATGATATGGGGCTGCTTTTCTGCAAAGAGAACAGGATGACTGATTTGTATTAGAGAAAGGATGAATGATTCTGTGTAAGGAGAGATTTTGGACAAAATCCTCCTATCGTTGAGAACATTAAGGATGAAACAATGTATGGACATTGGACCTAAGGACATTATGGACAAAGGACCTCAATCCAATGGAGAATATATGGGGGCGGTGGTGTTGCCCAGCAACAGTCCCAAAATATGACAGCTCTTGAGCAGATCTATGGATGAATGGACAAAATAAGAGCTACAGTGAAAGCCTCCTGAACACCAACAGGAAATGTTTCACCAGGTGAACTTTTATTATTGAACAAATACTTACTTTCTGCTTCATTACATAAATAAATTATTTAATAAATGATACAATGTGATTTTTCCGGATTCTTTTGTGGAAACATTCTTTTTTAATCACAGTTTATGTGCCTGCTTCCAACCACCACCATCACAGTAGAAGACCACACCAAAACCATCCATTGTTGTTGTTTTCACACACAAAAGTTGTTCAAACTTGACTTCAAGAAGCTTGTGTCCTAAATTAGACGTTTTCATGAACATGCACTTGTTTAATCTTCTGATCGCAAACAGATTGAGGGGAATGCTGGGAAACATGAGCGCAAGGCAACAGATCCCAGTGCCTCCCAACCATAACGGCAACAGCCACAGAGCTAAAAAAGCCAAACCATCAGGCTAAACTAAGCATAGGAAAAAAACCCTGGATGTCTGCTGCTGCTCTGATGTTTGTTTCTCTTTAGTTACAGGGTTGTGCAAAAGACTTGAACTCCAGGCTTAAACAAGCAAACAGAAGACTAGTTTAACTCAAAGACAAATCATCTTTGGGTGCTTTGTTTTCCTTTACAGTGTTGTGCACTTAAAGGCACATTTGACATGAAATAAACAAATCTAGTCGCATTAAAACAGGAAATGAGATTTTACGGACACAAAAAAGCTGCCTAGACAGTTGTTTTTTTTAACTTGGTCTTCGATGTCCTCTTCTGTCCTTTGCTGATGCTTTACTTTCTTCAATGGACACGCTAAAGTACACATTTTCTGGCAAGGATCCACCTCTAATCTCATTCCCATTCCTTAAAGATCCCATTCTGATCATCTTTTGATCCATTTTCAAAGCATTCCCAGTGGTCTTTAAATTATAATTATGCTGTAAAAAAAATCTGTCATTTTCTAGGACATAGATTCTGCAGAGCGGCAATAGTTCCTTTGAATTTTTTCTCTGAATTGAGCAGATACTAGCTCAGACGAGGAAAACAGAGATGTGTCAGATTTGAATAAAGAAATACTCTGAAATGCAATTCAAAGTTTAATTTATGCCTCAAGAACATGTTAAAAACGCCATTTTCATTGGAGTGGGTGTGTGTACAGCCTTTGCGTACAGATTGTTCAGTCCTAGAAACTGGCAAATATATTATCACTTCCACCAGCTCCACCACAAGTGCTGCCTTGTTTGAGGTAATTATATCACCCCTGAGCGTTCTGTGTAAACACTTAACAGAAGAGTCAGCCTTGCAGTGATGAGGGCTTCCATGCAGGCCCACACAGAGGCCACTTTTAAGAGTTTATGGGAATATTTGATAGGAATAGGATCATCGCAGTGCTCTCTGAGGCCTGAGGATGTTTGTGGCGTACTCCATGAAGACGCAGCACATAAACATGCTTCAGTATTCGAAGGACTCAGGCGGAGCAAACAAACCATAGTTTAAAGGTTGGGTATGTCTGTCATGTACACACTTGCTTTTGATTTT
>JAUDJI010001420.1:0-10618 GCA_037389245.1 Oryzias sinensis
TTTTTTTTTTCAGGTATACCATACTGAGGAATTATATCTTCGCATAATGATTTGGCTACTGTTATTGCATCAAGATGTTTTGCTGGGAACAATTCAATCCATTTAGAGAATGCATTATCATGGCCAGACAGAATTTTGCGTTTTAATTCTATCAAGTCCATGTGTATAACCTGAAACGGATATTGGGGAGTTGGAAACTTCCCTCGTGTTGGTCTAAGATTTCCCTGAGCATTGTGCTTACATGCTCCTATAAAAAAATTTTTTTTTGAATAAGAATTAAATCCAATATTTGTAAATCCAATAAATCCCATCATTCCCCCCGTTGACCCATGGGCCACCCCATGGGTCAATATAGCTGCCCATTTAAAAAGAGATTTTTTTTTTCTTTTTATTAAGTAGGTTTGTTTTCTGGTCATACATATATACTATTTAGGAGTTTAGCATTATGTTTGTTCCAGAGCTCTTTTTCAGGTTCCAATCTCTGTTGTTGCATTTCTTTAAGTATCACTTTGTCAACCTCCTCATTTTTCTATGAAGAACCATCTACATAAAGTATTACACCTTCCATCAGTGGTTGATCTATTAGGTCATTTCTGCTCTGTGCTGTTTTTTCCGCTAATTCTTGGCAATCATGCACACTTCCACCATAAGGAAGTGGCAACATTGTAGCAGGGTCCAACTGGGCGCACCATTCTATCGTGAGGTGCGGTTGGAACAGTAATGTGGCCATGCAGGATAAGTGTCGCGCAGGCGACAAAAAAAAGTTAAGTTCATCTGTAAAAGTAATGCTAAAACTGCATGCGAAACCTTAAGGGTCAGTGGGTGGAATAGTACTATTGTTGCACTTACTTCTACTGCCATTGATGCCGCAATTGGTGTCCTAACGCAATGCGGCAGTACCATGCCACACCATTTAATTTTGAAGAGAAATAAGCTACAGGTTTCATTTTGTCTCCATGTTGTTGGACTAAAACCGAGGTCAATAAATTACCTTTGCAGTCTACCATTTGTAAAAAAGGTTTACTATAATCAGGTAACGCTAAGGCTGTGCTGGACACCAGAACCTGTTTAATGTTACCAAAGGCCGTGTCCGCTTCTTGTGTCCAGGTTACAGGGGAATTCATTTTTAAAATTTTGTCATACATCAACTTTTGGAGAGAAACCATTATTTCAGCATAGTTTGGTACCCAGTCCCTGCCATAATTAATCAGACCTAAAAATGACATCCTTTGCTTCTTCGTTAGAGAATTTGGTGCTTGCAGAATTGCAGTTTTCCATTCTTCCATAATTGTGCGTCCTGCTGCGCTTAAATATGACAAAGATATTTTACCTGTTCCCATCACAGCTGTAATTTATTTTTACTGACTTTGTGGCCTTCATCAGCTAAATGTTTTAACAGTGCCAATGAATCCTTCATACAAGTTTTTTTCTCTGGTGATGCTATCAGAACATCATCCACATAAATTATTTTTTTACTTCCCCTGGAGGTTGGAATTTTTGCCATGCTTGCTATCATTTCGCACTAACCTTGGGGTAGTCTGGTGTAAGTGTACTTTTGGTTGTCATATGTGAACGCAAACCAGTACTGGCTGTTCTTTTGGACAGGCAAAGAATGCATTACTGATGCCTACCACTGTGAAGGCGGCTGCATCCGATCCTAACAAGTTCAGTAATGTATAGGGGTCAGGCACACAGGGTGCTCTTTGAATAACTGCATTGTTTACTGCTTGTAAGTCTCATACCATCCTCCAACCAGTGGAGGACGCCTGTTTTTCACTGGAAATATAGGAGTATTACATGGTGAGTCATTGCACTTTATAATTACTCCTGCAGCTATTAAATCTGAAATTACTGGTTTAATACATTCTTGTGCATCTGGTTTTAAAGGGTATTGTCGAACACATGGTCTATATTCTGTTTTTGGTCTAATCTGAACTGGTAAAGCGCCTTTAATTAACCCTGCATCTGTGGGTCCTTTAGACCACAGAGTGTCAGGGAGATCCTTTAACAGATCTTCCTCCTCCTCAGTTAACACTAATAATCATCTGGCCCAATCCTTTAGTTTTTCTTCCAAATGCACACCCATTTTAACAGAAGTTGTCCAAAACAAAGCCACTCGAGTCAGTCCAGTTGAGGGACTTCCCTGGATGTGGGGTGTTAGTGTTGGAATCCAGTCATCAGCACTTTCCCCCATCCTAACCATATCTCCCAGATCCTGCCACTGCTGATTGTGCCCATTTAGCATGAAGACGTGCCAAAGGTGATTTAAAATTCCACATGTTTTCCCCCATTTTTGCAGCTACAGCTGCACTGCATACAATTACGTAAAAGTGATTTTAGTTGCACTAACTCTAACTGAGAAATACACACGAGTTCACCATTTGAGCTTTCACTGAAACTCGTGTGGCTGCAGGCTTTGCTCCTGGAATTTGTTCTTTGATAGCTGTCCTACATGCACCATCGTCATATAAAAAAATCATCACATTCCCATTTATCCTTAATTTAATTTCTGATTTCACATCTGCATAAGCCAATAAATCCTAGAACTTCATTAACACCTCATCATCTCTATCTGACTCATCATTCTGCTTTTCAGGGAGTCCTGTATTAAAAAAAGCAAAGCCCCCTGTCCCCTGACCTCGTCATGCTTTTTCCTTCTCTTTCACAGGTCCAACACCCTGAAAAGGGGTTACCATAAGCTCCTCTCTGACATCCTCACTACATCTCAAACCTCTTCTGTCATGTCCTCTCTGGAACCTCTCCTTCTTCGGCTGCCTCCACCATGATAAAACACTTCCACTCAAACTTTCCATGTCCTGCACAAACTGATTCACTTTTGCTTTGTAAGAAATCACACCTTCTATAGCTTTCTTAACATCTTCCATTGTCCATGTCCTATACACTAAAACACAAACTAAAATATACACTAAAATAGTCGGGGTTGATCATCTCCTGCCTAGGGGTTTGCAACCTGGATCATTGGAAATGATTCTGTCATTGCTGAAGTTTCTTCAGGTTCAGAGGGTAGAGGAGAAAGTCCCTCTCCCATTGTTTTTGACCACTGTAATTTCTGCCCTGTCTGTGATCTAGTCAACATCCCTTTTTGAGAGGATTCCCTATCATTAGGTGGGGGATCCTTTAATAACTGGGGGTAAAGAGAGCTGTTAACATCTGCTCCGTATGGAGCAGGCGCTCCTCCTTCCTGCTCTGTCTCATCCGCTCTGTGACGTGAACGCGCCACGGAGCCTGTTTCGTCATCCTCAGTTCTGTGAAACAACAATTTCCCCCCTCCCTTTGCTCTCTCCTGCACTCTACGGCTGCTCTGCCCTTTTTCCCTTTTTTCTGCCTCTCTCAGCCAAAATGCTGAAACTCAAATCCTGCTTTCTGCATTTTCTTCTGTTCTTTTCCTGTCTTTTTTTTAATCGCATCCTGTAATGCAATTATTTTCTGAGTGTTTAACCTTCCATTAAATCCATAGTCTTTTACCCATTTATCCAAATGCTCGTTTTTTGCAGGATCCAGACTTTCCACATACTTCCAATCCTTGCTCTGCAAACTTTCTTTTGGACTTTCCTTACTCTGTGCCTTTCTCATTTTTTAAAAACAAAACTAAACAAAAAACACTTGTTTAGCAGTTCAAAAAACACAATCTGCAAATTCAGCGATTTGCTAAACACAACAACAACAAAACACAGCAACAAGAAACAAACAGCAAATACGGCGATTTGCACACAAAATCACATTAACATTCACACACTCTTTACTTTACTAATTTATTAATGCCGGCTTTTTAATTATCTTTAATTCCTACATCTGAAAGTTATGGTACTGGGATTTTGTATATCATATCTATTCATACATATATGTATTCTTTTCATTATTTTATTTAACACGGAATTTCACGGACTCCGCCGTCCAACCAAATGGTACGGGATTTCCAGGACCCCGCCGTCCTTGCCTGATAGTGTCTAGAATTCTCAGGGCTTTACTTCTTTTTAAACGCGGAATTTCACGGACTCCGCCGTCCAACCAAATAGTACGGGATTTCATTTCAAGGACCCCGCCGTCCGTACTTACGGAATTTCACAGGACTCCGTCGTCCTTTCCGCTGTCTTTCTCCTTCGGTATACCGTCAACCTTTTGGACTCCAGCCAACGGGATGGGCACCAGTTCCAACAAAGGGTTGACTCACCTAGGAGTCAGCTGTGGCCACAGTCTCCTGGGGCCCACCACGCTCGCTGAAATCCTCAGGTATGTTGGTATCCGGCTCGGAAGGACCAAATTAAATTTCTGTTCTGAGATCCTGTTCTGCAGCGCTGTTCGTTTGTTTTTCGCATTAAACCCCTTTTAGCCCCTGATCCTCATGCCTCCGCCTCTGCGTCTGGGTCCAACCGGCTCTCGAGCCATCCTTCACCATGACAAAACTATCATAGAGGTCTAGCTTGGTGAACTTGATGTTAATTCTCTTTTTATAGTTTCACATTATTAAAATGATTTTTGAATGTTAGGAACCGCTGTTTCAGAGTCAATTACAACACGTTTTGTTAGCTATTTTCCAACATATCATAACACAAGAATGAGTTTGGGTCCTTGGGCAAGACTCTTCGCACCAGTGCCTATGTGGCCACAAGGGGGAACTAAGTCTGGATCCTCATGTGCCTGTCCCCAGCCCGGATAAAATATAGAATTATTTCAGGAAGGGCATCTGCCGTAAAAATCTCTGCCAAACCACCTGTGTGAATCAGTGGAACCTGACTTGCTGTGGCGACCACTGAGGGGAAATGCTGAAAGATGGACAATGAAAGACATTGGGATAGGTATTGCGTTTGTCCTTTCCTCACCAGGGCCGGCCCTGGTCTTCTGGGGGCCCTAAGCGAAATTTAATTTGTGGGCCCTCTAACTGATCAGCAGCACCAAAAAACACATAACTGTTGTTGTAATATAAATGAGATCTCTCTATTTATACATTTGTGAATTATTGTTGCTGCCGAAGAATTGAATACAGTATATTGCCTGCATGTCGGATGCACATTTAGTGGTGCTGAACAAATTTTAAATGCAAAGAAATAAATATGAATGACAAATGTATATAGATATATAGATATATATTTTTTAATGTAACATTAGGCACTCAACAAATGACATTCACAAAACTCCAACTTTTAAAAACAGCAACTTAACAGAAAATCATATAACGATAAAACAATCCAACATCAAGAAAACAACAGCTCAATGAGGGGGAGTTTGGAAAGTCAAGAGTCTTTATCCGTCTGAAAAGGATCTCTCTGCACCAAATCCATTCTTACTGGATCAGAGACTGGTTGGTCATTCAGCTGGACCAATTGGATTGGAGGTAAGTGGAATTTTGGATCCAGTAGGCTCCTCTTCCATACACACCTCTCTTGGAGCCTCTGGAACATGAGATACAGAACTTTAACCAAAGAAAACAGTGAAAAATAAAACAGTCAAATGTTTTCCCTTCCAACAGTAGATGTGGTGACAGGAGTTTCTTCTTCAGCTATAAACAAGAATTATTATTATACAATAATCAATGATAAAGCCAATAAAATAACTATAGCAGAATACTAATAATATAATGGCTCATTTAAAATCTGTGTGCAGGTTTTTCACAATTTCATGATCTTTTTATACATTTATGAGAGATTTATTGTTTGATTATTTGCATGAGGTGATATTTATTAATTTAGTTATGAAGAACTTGGGACTCCATACTCTTCAGCTGCTGTTTATTGACATAAGGGGATATGCAGACACTGTTTTTTAAATTACTTTACATGCTGTTAAAATGACCTGAGACGACATCTTCAGTGATGACAAGAACATCTTGGGATGTTGATGCTGCACCACCTCCAATACGTTTTGAGAGCAGAAGAAACTGTCGGCTGAGACGGAACTGTGCAAAACCTCCTCATTATGTAAAACCAAAACTGCAAAATACAGATAAGAAATAAATGTACCCATTTAATAATAATAAATGTGAACACTAATTTGAGTAAAAATGGAAATATAAGCATTTATACACTTCTCTATCTATTATTGTGTACGTTCATGATTTTAAAATTAGTACATTTATTTTGTTTATCATTTATAAATGAAAACATTTATTTTCTATGTATTTGGCAGTTTTGATTCTCCATATTTCATGCCAATGCAAGATTTTAAGACACATTCAATGTTGAAAAAGTCAGACTACCTGACCTGCTATAATAAACAGCAGTTTTTATACTGACATAAACCGGAAAATGCAGAATGCACTGAATATGTTAGCAAAGCAATTAAACAATACGATTATAACATGATTTAAAACATTTTTCAGCCACCATACCATCATCATTATTTACTTTTCTCTGCTCTTAGCTGTTTTGGAAGGTCATATCTGACCTCATGACCTTTTAAACTTGGGTATCAGAATTATTTTCAAGTTTTCCATTGGAAATGACGACAAATGGGATTGTTTATGTGCAATCGTCAGCTCGGATCGATTAGTATTTTACGTAAATTGCGCATCTGCACAGAAAGGCAGGATAATATGGCTCCAACATCCTCCAAACTTACCTTGTGATTGATGTTGAAGTTCTTCATCTTTTTTCAGCTCCTAAAATGATGAATAAAGTATCTTTGGCATGAAGTTGTCTTGTCGCTTTGACCAGTGTGATAAAATGTGCTCGTTTTTTTCTTTTTCCCAACTTTATTGAAACAAAATGCGCTCGTAAATGCACACTGTGTATGGCTCAGATGGAATGATGTTGACCAATCGTTGCTAAGAGGGGCGTGACGGCCTTATTTGGGTTGCCAGATTGGTTCAGGTGTGTTGAAGGGGGGATCATTAAAGTGCAGGCAAATTTCTTTTGCACAAAATTCAGAACGCACGTTGGTACGGAAATTCTATTAAATGGGTTGCCAAATTTGGGTCTTTCTTTATTTCATTTTTTTTTCGCCACCTCGGGGCCCTGGTGATGACGGGGGCCCTACGCGGCTGCGTAATTCGCGCCATGCTCCTCACCAAAACACCAAAACAATATCACTGCCTTTTTATTTTCTCTTATCAGCAATTATAGTTGCAATAGCCAAAATATTTAGGAACTGTATCTCCTTGCTTGAGGTTTTTCCTTTTTCTTTCTGACAATTTGGCCAATTTGGCCAGTTTTGCATAAACAGTATGCTGCTGTGGTAACATTTTCCTATTGCATTTCTTGCATAAATGAGTACAAGATTGATACAAAACACAAGAAAGTAGATTTAAAATGTTTTTCAGTTTAAGTAACGGGTAACATTTATGATCTATGTTGCACACCCAATCATCCCTGAGCTGTTAAACTATTAAAAATGTAGATTTCAATAATTTTCCCAACCAAATTTTTTGCACAACTCTCTAGTAGCAACCCACTTGTAATTTTGGCTTCCTACTACTGGCTTTACAAGTTGTTGATGACAGCACAAGCCTGCCTACTGTACCTTTTGAATATTAGTAAAGGAGATGAGAACATATCCACTTCACAGATCCACTTCTCTTTGTCTGAATATGGCATTACTGAGCCTCAGCATTAGTCCAGAGTGGCAGATAAAGCTTTTAAAGAGACAAGGCTTTGTTCTATTTCAGTTTATCTTGTTTTTTTTTCTCAGAGTGGCACTCCTAAATGAGGAAAGGTAATATGAAAAAAATAAAAATAAAACTTTTGTTAGCTTTATGCCAAATTAGTTTCTGTTTTCAGCTATAAATTAAACGAGCATTGCAGTCTTATCTTTGGGAATCAATAAAGATTCAATTCAGGTTAATCAGTGTATTAATTAGTTTGTTCATTTTAAATGTATCACTCTGGTTAAAATATGCACTTTACACTTTTAAATGTATTTATTTTATTCAACTAATTATGTTTGAATTGTCATCTGGGAGTATAAAATCTGTAGCTTGTTGTAAGGATTTTTCTTGCCATTCAAAAAGAGCAGAATCTGGAAACAGAGAGCAGGAAGAAATTAGAGGCTGACAGGTGTGCCAGATATAAAATGATATAAAATATAAAATGCATGCCTGTATTTACCGTTTGCGTGTAACATTGTCAGATATAGTTTATTTAAAATGAATACTTACAAACACAGCATCAGTAAAACGATAGTTTTCTTCTTTGTGCTTATTTAGTAATGGTCTAAAATCAGCGAGCACATACTCCCACATCATGACACTACCACCAGCAGAATGACCTCACCAAGAACAATGGGCTTTTCTTGTTGTTTTGCCTTTTGTTTAAATTGTGTGTGCATGTGCGTGCGCACGCATGTGTGTGTGTGTGTGAATGATAGCCTATAGATTCTCACTGTAGCACAGTTTTCTACAGTTGTTATCCATCAAGGCTAAATACATTTTTTGTTCTTAAGTGGTTTAAACTAGTCATGTGACTTTTACCCAACCGAGAGAAATGTTTTTAATATCGAACACTTAAGAAGTAAAAAAAAACATCAGGTCCAGAGTGCTCTAATTTCACACATCAAAAACGTTTCTTAGCAATCCAAAAAAATTTGACCACAAACTTCTCATAAATCTATAATACATAAGTTGACGTTATTTCACAGTTTATGTTTAAAAGCAAGACAGAAAGGACATGAGTAATTTTATAGTTTCCTTAAACCTGTTTATTGATTTAGAAATTTTGAAGACTGGAATGCAGCCGAAGAGAATGAGAAAAGAGAATCTAAGGAGATGAGACACGAGGAGGTGACACCTGAGGAATTAAATAATTTGCACTTAAGACTATTTATTTGAAACAAACTTTTACTTCATAAACTGAAAAAAAGAACGTAAACTTTCTCTCTGAAATGATGCTTTGTTTAACTTATCAATACATTCAACACATACACCACTTTCCTCCGCTGCAGGGGAGCAAGGATGGTGCAGGCTCTGTAGTCATTACCATGACAACACGATGCACCGCAAAACAACCTGTATGCTTTTAGTGAAAAACTATTGGAAACTAAAAAATATAACAAGTAACAAGTTGAACGTACTAAGAATTGATTTACCCTGGATAACCCAACGACAGTTTTTTGAAGGCTTTTAAATTAACTAAATAAACGTGTTTTTGTTTGTTCATTTTGGGAATCAGCTATTAACATCAGCTAAAACAAGGAAAAATAAAAAACATTAAAAACTTTTTTTTTTTTTATTACATAAAGGATTGAGGGCAAAATTTGACCTTTGTCATTTAATGGGCCTATACCATGCTGTACTGTTATTTTCACAGCTCGTTTTTCTATCCGGAAGTAAGACGACTGCACCGCCTTTCACTCTTTGTGGGTGCTGCCCATTTCGTAACGTCAACCTAGAGCTGCAACCCAGCAACAAACATCTGAACTTTTGCAAGGATGGATGTGCATATAATGCATGTAAAAAGAAAGTGTTTTGCTGATCACGCCAGGTCCGCAGAGAAAGTGTAGGGCAGCGCCCCAGGTAGGGATGGGTATCGTTAAGGTTTTAACGGTACTAATACTCTTATTGAAACTGCTTATCGATCTGGTATTTTAACAATACTCTTATCGATACTTTTTGAGAACGAAAAATCAATCAATAAATAAATACGAAATTAAGAAAATAAAGTGTTTTATTTACTCATTATGCAACAATGTTTTTTTTAACCAAACATTTTACCTTATACATTTTTCAACTTGGAAAGTAATATACATGAAAAAATAAGAAAGAAGAAAAAAAAAGAAAAATAAACAGCAATGTTTTGACATATTGCTGTCATGATGTAAATATAAAACAAATTAAATAAATGTTTGAGTTCATAAGATCATCCCAGAGAGAGTCTCTGCTTCAACTCCAGCAGTGAAAGCTGCGTCTAAATCTGATGCCCGTGTTTCCATCTCTCTGACATAGTTTCAAGCCAAAGCCCCTCGCTTGCCTCTTTACCTGCTTTTACTCTCTACCTGTTCACCTGTTCATATCCTACGACGGAGTTTTAGGGTCTATGAAATTTTTCCTTTAAATTTACAAGTGTTTATCTCCTAATAAATTTACTTTTTTTTGGTGGCCATAAAACTCCTTCGTAAACTCTGAAGTACAAAGCCACTAGCTCACTAACATTAGCCATAACACTGAATACTCATGAAAGACTCGGCTTCACTGCTCTCGCACAACATTGCGACTTTAATCTCGAAACTTTATTTCGACTTTTATCTCGACATGACAAGTTTTTTCTCGAAACTTTGTGTGCAACTTGGATTAATTTTTACCCACATTAGAATAACTTTGCTTTTATATGCTTTTTTTATTTAAAGTTGAATGACTGTCTTAGGCATCAAAATCAAAGAATTTATTAAATGTTAATTCATTGCAATGACTCAGTTCATTCTTCAACTTAGTAAACAAACAAGTGTTAGGTTACCATTAAACTGGCTGCGTTATTCGCTGCCCCGTTTCCACAATAAGAGCCCATTAACTTAATCACACACACACATACAGACAAACGGCATGAAAGTCACTTCTGCTCACAGCTACCTGGCTCATGGTTTTACACTTAAGATTTCCCACTTCCCATGAGTCTTAGGGGCTGAATGCGGGGCTAATCCCCTGGCCAGTCGTAGCCTCTCTGATCAGTCCCTT
>JAUDJI010001421.1:0-10617 GCA_037389245.1 Oryzias sinensis
TGGTTCCTGTCTCCGGCTCGACTCGCGCCTTTGACTGTCCCCACGACCACGACTGGATGAAGCTCGTCTGCTGGACTTTAAATATGTAGTTGTAGATTTAGATAAGTTAATTCTTCTCTAAGAGTTCTGGTACATCGCCTGTCCGTCCTGGGGGAGGATCCCACCTTCATGTGGGCACCCCTGAGGTTTCTTCGTTTTTTCCGGAATCCGGTTTTTTTGGGAGTTTTTCCTTACCGCGAAGGGGGGTCTAAGGGCAGGGATGCCAGTATAGCTTAGTCAGTTTGTTAGTTCATTTTTGTATTTTCCTATTGAACTCTTTGTACTCATGATCCTTTTGAGTTCATGTTTTACTTCGAAGCCCATCGAGACGACTGTTGTTGTGATTTTGGGCTATACAAATAAAATTGAATTGAATTGAATTGAATTATTCACAATATGTTTTTTAGAGATCTAAACCCTCTGATATGTTTCACAAAGATACACACAGGACGTCACACATTAAGAAGTTATTGCTAAAAATGAAGCAGGAGTCCAGCTCTAAAAAATGATAAAAGAGCAAAGAAAACAGAATTATATGATTTGTTATTTCTTATCATTATTATTTACAGGCTTTGTTTTGTTCTGCAGCATGTTCATATTTGTATAATTTTGACAGAATATATTTCTATGGAGAGCAAAATATTATAAGTTATTTAAGGTTTAACTTGAGTTACTCTGGATTAATGTTTCTGTTTTTATTCATATTTATGTTCAAAAAGTTCAGTTTAAGAGGTTTAAAAGTTTAGCTTTAGTGTGCCCAGGGAGTAAGTTAGTGTAGAACCGCCACTGGGTCGATATATTGTGTGTTCGGAGGACGGAGCCAGTCAACCACACTAACGGCTACGTATGTAAAGATCTGCTGGCTTCAGCTGCTCAATAAACCCGTTCTGAACTGCCTGGTTGGAGTGAGGTTTCATTGTCTGAGTGAATGTTTCATTTTGACGTGCGCTTGTTTTATGTGGCACAGATCAGCATCACTGCTCCCACTGAGAGCAATGTTCTTCACATTATAGGTGAGTTAGAAATACACAGTAATCATGTGTCAATATGTCACCTCTTGTGTGCGGCCCGGACCGTTGCTCATTTTTCCGTATTTGGCCCTCACCAAACAAACTTTGGACACCCCTGTTCTATATCGATGGCACTCATGTCACCAAGCACACAAAGTGACGGTGAAGCTGTGATTGAAACCTTAAGCCAGACTGATAAATCGGCACATACCTGCTGCCAGAGAGCCTGGACAGGCGTGCAGAACCACAGTGCATGCATGTAGCTGTCGGGTAGATTACTGTCACAGTGCTTGCAAATGTCTGAGTTACTGAGACCCATCTTGAACATCCTCTGTCCAGTGTAGTAAATTCTGTGAAGAGTTTTGAGATGGATTAGCTGCAAATTTGGACTTTTTGTCAGTTTAAATCTGCATCCCATTTTGTTTTTGGAAGGGAAATATTGTTATCTAAATTACATAAAAGTTTGTATATTTTTGAGAGATTTCTATTCTTTGAAAAATTAATCAGACTGGTAACTACATCTGGTAGCTTTAAATCGTTGTCTTTATATTTAAACTTTTTAGAAATACTTGATTTAAGTTGCTGATATTCCAAGAAATTATTTATTCCATGTTTGTCTTGAAGTTCCTGGGGAGTTATGAATCTTCTGTAAAATAATTATGTGCTCTAGTTGTTTTATGCCTCCTGCTCATGGAAGTTTTTCTGTGCCATCAGATTCTGAATTTTTTTAACCCTTGAATTTTCTATCTGAATTATTTTTACCTTTGAATTTTTATTCTGATTTTTTTTTACCTTTGAATTTTCATTCTTAATTTTTATAACCCTTGAATTTTCATTCTAAATATTTTTTAACCCTAACATTTTGATCTCCCAAAAATTCAATGTAAAAAATTTCGACGGGGAAGACGCTGCTTCTTTTGTGCCACTAGCACAACTAGTCGATCTAAGAACACATCGATATCCAGCCAATCAAGTCATGGGAACGACATGACGTCAGCGATCGGTACGTTTTACAGAAGTCCAAAAGATGGCAGCAAACTCGGCAGGCGGTTCATCTGTGAGTCATTAATCATTTATATCTCTCTATTATCGTCTTATTGACGTCGGCTAATAGAGCACAAAAACGTGCATCTTTTGTTGATATTTTATTTTTTCAATTTTTCCCGCCGCGAACTATGTGTCAACTTTCAGCTTCCTTGTTCACCGTTATTCCTTAGACCGGAGCAGAGAAGCGGTTTCCTACTATAGAGCGAGATGATTTTCTAATGTGCTTTTATTTTTGTTGTGATATATATTGAGTACATGTTTGCTCATAATTTTCTAAGTCCATACATGTGGCCAGTTCTTTATTCTTTGGCGAATTTACCCGGAATAACTTAGGGTTAGGCTAATACATGTCAAAAACCTTTAGCTTCGGATGAACTTACATTCAACGCCGCAATGTGCATCTTGGCTGCATTTTTTTCTGGACGCGACTTCTCACTGTCCCAAAGCTGATCGTCTGATTGAAGACACAGTTCTCCTGCGTCCAGCAGCTCACTCATGCAGAGCCGGCGGACAGAGACTGCGGTCAGAAGTCTCCTTTTTGCAACAGTAAAGAAAACTCAGATATGATAACCGGCATTATGTAAATGGAAAAAATAAAAAAACAATTTATTTTTGTTTTTATTTTAATTTGAAAAACGAATGATGGATGGATTGTTGTTGCTGTAATGCCTTTGGGTGCAGGGCGGGGGCATACCCCAAAACAATAAGTCACTGGCTTCTGTTTCAGTGGTTGCAAGGAGGCAAAATAAAAAATTTCATGTCTATATATTTAGGAGTTATTGACAATAGAAGCTGGAAATCTGCAAATGTCTGTCAGATTTAACAAGACTCTAATTCTGTCTTTTTTTTTCTTTATCACTCTTCTAGGAACTTCTACAACATATTTTTTAAAGACTTCGCTCCCGTTTGGAACACGTTCTTCAGCGCGTACCCCTAGATCTGGACTTCTTAGACTTCATTTGCACTCAAGAACATGTCTTTTTAACATGTCCTCTGAGGTTAGGAGGTATTTTTTAATTCCAATTTGACATTTAACCAATATTTTCTAAGCACCATTACATATTGTATACTTTTTTTAATTCTTTATATTAGGGTAACGTAAACGTTGCACAACTTATGTTTACAGTCCATGGCACTGGAAGAAGCAGCTTCATTTCTGGAAAGTGTTCACAACCAAAGGTTTGTTTGTTTTAAGAACCTGATATGTGAGGTTTTATTTTTTTGTACAACAAGTAGTAATAGGACAACTGCACTGTCAAAGTATGTGCTACTTTAAGTTGGATTTTAGCACAAATTTCATTATAAGAAATATTTATAAATTTAACACAAATCTTGTATGGGTTTAAAGTGTGGGTGACATGGCCTATTTTAATAAGCCAAAATATAGTAAATAGTCTCTATTTCATGTTGCGATTGTTTTTAATATTTTTCGAAAAAGAATAAATAGCGACAATGAGGACGGCCGCCGGCTTCACGCATTCCGCCGACTTCGCGCCGCCCTGTTTGTGACGTAATGAAAGGCAGACAACATGGCTAGCACCGATAGCGAAGCACAGAGTGATGCTACCGTCTCTATTAGCAATTTATCATCAGATGAACAGAAAGATGAAGAGGAAAGTTGCGGAGATTATCATGATGATGAGTCACTTTTGCAACCGTATCGATTCGAACCCTTTTGCGAAAGTGAGGAGGATATAGCAGAAAGTAGTAGGTCTAGTGATGCCGATGACGATAGCCAGCATGAAGAGCATGAACAGCTTATAATTAATTGTGTGAAATGTGTACAGGCAACATTTAATTAAAATGAAGGATTATTCAGTATAAAGATCTGTTACTCTAGGGCCTAGGCCTATGTATAATATAGCATAGGGAAATTTTTATATCAATATATATACCGTATATATATATACATTTTGTAATAAACGTTAAACTCACTCTCTTTTGTAATAAATAAATTTTGTAATAAACGTTAAACTCACTCTCTTTTGTGCCAGCTTTTCGGTCACAGATTTTCTCTTTTTGTACTGGCTGCTGCCAGTGCTGGTACTGGGCGTTTCTGTTTCGGACGTTCCCACTAGCGATCTCTTGAAAATGGTGGGGATTGCGTTCGGTTTCAATACTTTTTTATATCTGACATGCATTCCCATATCTTTCATGAGCTGTGGTGTTTCTTCAAAACAGTCTGCCTCAAAATGTTCGCTGCATAAAGTTGACGAAGCAGTTGGCACCCAATTCGCCCTCGTTCGCTGCACTTGTTTTGTCCATTGTTTCAGCAGCGTTTCTTGTTTTGGGAATTTATACACAGATACACTTTCACTAGATGTATTGCTACATCCAGCTGCCACACAACGACTTGGCATGTTGATGATTAACAGATTTAAACACGAGAGAAACGAAGACTACCTGTTTTGTTTACATACTGTCCGAAGCGGAACTGCGAAAGTCAACGCCTTTCGTGACGTCACAGGTCATATCGAGGTCACTTCCAGCCTGCGCTCTTAGCGGCAAATTCAAATCTCTGATTCCTTCGAAAGATGTCTATTATTCATATGCTTTGGATTTTTTTCGACGCTAACTATTGGTATCAATAGAATCAGCGTTTAAAGGGCTTTTTTATTTGACAAAGTTGTTCAAAGCATGGCATCCACACTTTAAGGTCTGGAGATTTCAATGGTCAATTCATATGTAAAAATGATTGCCCGAACCACTGGGTTGTTTAGGTCTGTCGTGTTTTTGGACTAGCATGTTATGTTTTTGTTCATATAACTTTTCCTGTGATATTATGGATCACATCAGAATCAGAAATACTTTATTGATCCCACACGTGGGAAATTTGTTTTTCACCATAGCAACTGACAGCAGAGGGAGAAAAAAAAGACTAAGAATAATATAAAAAAAGAACAAGAACAAAGAAAATGTAGCATAAATGCAAAAAAGGTAGTATAATTTATAAAGCTATTTACAGAACAGTGTATGTTTAAGTGTTCATTTAAAACACAATTTTTGCAATTCCCTACAAAAGATTTATAATGGAATACTCCATTTGCTGAATCACTGTTTTTGTAATGACCTAGGATTGAGCGGCTCTGGAGAGAACTGTGGGTTGCTGTGACCAGCACTTACTACAATGTTCTCCACCACCTTGAAGAAGAGGGATTCCTCAGCATTGCAAGTGTTCAACACCTCTTCTGCTGCCACTATGTATTTTTACCACGTATACAGGATGACCTGGACACTTTCTGCAGTGGTTGGGATAATCATCCTTTAAGAACAGAAAGTAACATGACCCCTAACCAGCTGTGGGTACTGGGTCGTGCACGTCATCCCATTCCCGAACCAGAGAACATGGAGGTATATACAAAAATATAGATAACTTTGTGATGTTGGTTTGTTTGCCCTTTACCATTTATTTATTTCTGTGGCTTGCGTACCTCAGGGCATGGAGATTCCACATATTGAGTTGGAGGAGAGTGGACTTCCTCATCAGGACCATTCAGACGTCGTTGTACCAAACATCAACTGCCCACTGACAGATGAACAAATGGCAGCTTTAAGAAGTGCAGTTGACCCAAGAGCTGAATCAGACTCCTTTGGCTCTGATGTTTACATTGCAGCTTTTGAGTTTTGTGAACATTCTTTTCCACAATAAAGGGGAAAAAATCTGTTAAGAGGCCAGTGGGATCAGTTTCATCAGTGGTTTATTTGAGAGCAAAATCTCAATGTGTGTTTTTTTTAACAAAAACAGTAAAACACGTGACATTCAAGGCCACAACAAACTTCCTGGTCTAACAAAACCTTTTTTATGAACATAAAACAAACCGAAGAATTCACAGGAGCCCAAATCCTGTATGACAAGTGTGAATACAGGCAAGGAGATCACATCTGAAAGATGGGTAGTCTCTGTAATGACCTGGAATTTTTAAGGTCTCGTAGCAGGTGGAGGCTGTGGGATAGCTGCTTCTGACGATCTCCACAGACAGGCTCTTCGGTAAAATCTCCCATCCAGTCCAAAATTTGGCTAAATTCATCAATTCAGCTGCCATTCCTGTAAGCATTAATGAAGCAAAATCAGATTATGTTTCAATTTATTTGTCAAAAATAATTTAACTTTACAATTCTTAAACTGTGTGTCAGTGTAGCTTTAAGGCTAATTTGGAAAAATATGTATTTAACAGATGTAATTACACTTACTGGACTAATAAGAGTAACATAATCATGTTAATGTTTTCATTCATGAATATTAAGGTTTTCTTCTGGAATTGATATTTTTTTATAAATTCAATTCAATAGCAGCCAAATAAAACTTTTGTAGCACTCCCATATATGAAAGAAACTTACCATTTTTAATGACCTCCTGAAGATACCCCTTAATGTGGCTTTTGGTTTCAGCAGACCAATCATCATCTTCATCTTCCTACTCCTTTGGCCAACTGATGCGTTGAAGAAATATATGTAATAGGATAAAAGTATTAAACACGTTGGAACAATTTTAACTTCCATATATAGTATCCCCCCCCCCATCCGCAGGGGTTAAGGACCAGAGACACCTGTTAATACGCCAAATTTGAGAATGCCAATACCACATTTTTTTTGTAAAAAGCATGTAAATTCTCAACAAGGTGCATTTTTTAAGAAAATGGTAGAAGTACAAATCCTAACTGAGGTCACTGGCAAATATGTACCTCAGGACAAATGTCGCCTGTTCCTTCACTTGGAAAAATCAAGGCTGCAGTTTCAGGTCGCTTGGTAAGCACTGTCCATACTGGAGTCTCTTTAAGCCCTCCTCTCAGCTGTTTAATTTGCCTTGTGACACGTCCAATGTCCTACAAACAAACAGAAATGTTTAAAAAATGATAAACACATTTAAAACCCAGACTTTCTTTCTGTTCTGTCAAATGTCAATATGAAATGTGAACAAGTTTTAAAGTAAATACTGCAGCTGATCATCATTTTTATTTACTGAAGGTAAAAATATAAGGAAATGGTAGTCGCTATCTGGCTATATACATGGTCTTTCACTTAAGCAGAAAAGCTAACACAAGGCGGGAAAATTAAAAAACATAAACAAATTTTTTGTCATTTATTATTTTAATTTTAAAAAACAGATGAGCGGTTCATGTAACATTGCTTTGTTTTTATTTAAAGTTAAAAAACGAATGAACAAGTGATACACGTATTGTTTCTTTTACATACGCATTACCAGAGTTAGCGGTCTGATTCTGTCTGACTCACGACCAGGTGCAGCAGCAGTCACTAAGCGCGGGATTAATAACTGCACAATTTTTTTTCACCGTGATTCGCGGCAGGGAAAATGGCGAGAACAGAATTTTGAAAAAATAAAATATCAACAAAAGATGCACGTTTTTGTGCTCTATTAGCCGACGTCAATAAGACGATAATAGAGAGATATAAATGATTAATGACTCACAGATGAACCGCCTGCCGAGTTTGCTGCCATCTTTTGGACTTCTGTAAAACGTACCGATCGCTGACGTCATGTCGTTCCCATGACTTGATTGGCTGGATATCGATGTGTTCTTAGATCGACTAGTTGTGCTAGTGGCACAAAAGAAGCAGCGTCTTCCCCGTCGAAATTTTTTACATTGAATTTTTGGGAGATCAAAATGTTAGGGTTAAAAAATATTTAGAATGAAAATTCAAGGGTTATAAAAATTTAGAATGAAAATTCAAAGGTAAAAAAAATTCAGAATAAAAATTCAAAGGTAAAAAAATTTCAGAATAAAAATTCAAAGGTAAAAAAAATTCAGAATAAAAATTCAAGGGTTAAAAAAATTCAGAATCTGATGGCACAGAAAAACTTCCATACCTGCTTGCCAAGCTGGGAAGTGAATGATTTTTTTGTTTATAAGGATGTCCGGGTTGTTCCAGATGGGTGTCATTTTGCACGGTTGAATTGATGATTTTGATATTTGGAGAAATTCCCACCAGGCTGTTAAAGTGCAGCTTATATTAGTACTTTGGAAACAATCCTGTTTTTTAACTGTCTGGCTAATAAATGGTAGATCCGACAGGTTGATCTTTCCACATAACGCCTGTTCCAAGTTTAACCATGAGTTGGTTTCTGGATTATTTTTTAACCATTTTAAGATGTATTGTAATCTATTTGCAAGAAAGTATTTGTGGAAGTTAGGTAATGCTAATCCTCCACAACTTTTTGCAGATTTTAAAGTTTTTAGACTAATTCTTGCAGGTTTATTGTTCCATAAAAAGCTTGATATGGATGAGTCTAATGTTTTGAACCATTTTAATTGCGGTTGTGTGGGAATCATTGAGAAGAGATAATTAACTTTGGGAAAGATTTTCATTTCAACCGTGGCTACCTTGCCCATAAGGGACAGAGGCAGGTTGGTCCAGCGTGTTAGATCGTCCTGTATGCTTTTCAGTAATGGGGTGTGGTTTAGCTGCACCAGTTCTGATAGTTTGGGGGAAAAGTAGATACCCAGATATTTGATATGTCCTGTTTTAACTGGAATTGTGAGTCTTTGTTCCGTATTCCTGTTGAGTGGTAATAAAACAGACTTATTCCAATTAATGGAATAGTCTCATATGGAGGAGAATTCATTAATGATCGTTGCTGTTTCATTTACAGAATGTAAATTACTTAACAGTAATATTTCATCTGCATAAAGACTAATTTTATGATGGCTGTGTTTGGTTTTTATTCCTATAATGCTCTCATTCTCTCTTATTGCTGCAGCTAGAAGCTCAATGAATATAGCAAAAAGAGAAGGAGAGAGTGGGCAACCCTGTCTGGTTCCTCTTCCAAGAAAAAACCTGTTTGAAGTCTGTTTATTAGTTCTAACTGATGCATTGGGGTTGTGATATAATATTTTGATCCATTTGATGAATGCTTCTCCAAAACCAAACTTATGGAGGGCGGCAATAAGGAACTTCCAGTTTACTCTGTCAAAGGCTTTTTCATCATCCAGTGATAGTATGGTCATTTCCTGCTTTTTAATGGTGGCAAAGTCTATCATGTTAACAAGTCTTCGGAGATTGTGATCCGAGTGTCTGCCTTTGATGAATCCAGTTTGGTCGAAGTGAGTTATGTGAGGGATGATTTTCTCTATTCTCTGTGCTAGTGCTTTGCAGATAATTTTTACATCTGCATTGATTAGAGAAATGGGGCGATAGCTTGAAGGACTATTGGGATCTTTGTATGGTTTTAGAAGAAGGATTATGTTGGCTGAGTTCATGTTAGGTGGTAGTGATTGGCTTTCATTGATAAATGATGTTTATAAAACGTTGGTGCCAGCTGTTCCCAGAATTCTTTATAAAACTCAGCAGGAAAGCCGTCAGGCCCTGGTGCTTTACCATTAGGCATAAGTAACAGAGCTTCATGAAGTTCAGACAACGAGAGCGGAGAGTCTAAGTTTGTGATTTGATCCTCATTTAACCTGGGTAGGTTTACATTATTAAGAAATGAGTCAACACTTCGCTCTGACGGATTGATCTGTGGTGTGTACAAGTTTTTATAAAAGTTTTCAAATGCGTTATTAATTTTGACCGGGTCATGAGTGACATTTCCTGTTTGGTCTGTAATAGAGGTGATTGATGACTTTTCTCTATTAATTTTAAGCTGATTAGCCAGAAATTTGCCAGATTTATTAGAGTTTTCAAATCTTTCAAGTCGTAGCCTTTGTATTTGAAATTGTTTTTGTTTATTAATGATGTCATTTAACTGCAGCTTTAAATTTTTCAGATCTGCCAGAATGTGTAGCAGTCTCCAACATAACCAGTCTCCAGGGTTTTGATTTTATTTTCTAGTTCTAATAAATCTGCTTTCTCTTTGCGTTTTTTGTGCGTTGAATGAGAAATGATTTTCCCTTTCATGACTGCCTTTGCTGTTTCCCAAAGAAGACATGGTGAAATATTGGGAGTATTGTTAAATTCTAAGAAGGTTGTCCACTCTTTTTTAAAGAATTCAAGAAATTCCTGGTCCTTTAACAGAGACGTATTAAACCTCCAGGTTGTACCTGAGGGTGTGAATATTTCCCTAGAAATATTTACAGAGACTGGTGCATGATCACTGATAATAATTGAATGGATATTGGAACTTTGAATATTTTGTAAAAGACAAATATTACATCAAAGGTGAAAATCTGACACTAAGATGAGTGAAAAAAAAAGAAAAAATCTGTCCATCAATACACTGTGGGTAAGGAGGAATGAAGCAGACAGGGAGCAGTGTGGCAGTGTGCACGTGCACGTGGGGGTGGGGATACGTGCATGCTGCCGACGTGAACCGTGTGTTCATAAGGGGGACCAGATCCTACCCAGCCAGACCAGCCAGACCAGGAGAGGGGAGGAGAGCCCCCCAGGCCAGGTGCCACCCGAGCATCCGCACCCAGGCAGCCCGGGAGGAGGGGACCGCCCACCCCACCGGCCAGGCACAGAGAGGGCCCCCCTACAGGGCCCCCCCCCAGTGGCCAGAGGCACAAGCGGACCCAGTGTCCGGCCCCCAGGCCACAAGACAGGAGCGCTTAGCTGTACCAGGCGG